>SOZL01001485.1:0-28987 GCA_009733165.1 Naja naja
CCCTACTGCAATCGCCTCCCAAAAGAACAATAGAAGGGATGTTAAGCTCCGAGAAACCCAACACACAAGTGACTTCCCAAACACTACAGAATACACTTCAGACAATTCAAAACATGATGCTATCAATGCAGGAAACAATGCTGAATAATCACATGAAAGTTAAGAAAGAACTGATGAGCTCAGAACTAAAAAGTGAATGGGAGAGATGAAAATGAAATTAAAAGCTTAGAGGGGAAAATAGGACAAATACAGGAAATAACAAGGATAAACGAAGAAAAATCGTAGCAATCACCAAACAAACAGATCAAACAGGAAAAAAAGTAGAGGATATGGAGCAAAAATAAAAGACCAACACAGAGAAACAAATGAGACCCTGACCTATCTAGAAATGGATAGAGCCTCATATTATCTAAGGTTCCAAAATATACATGAGAAAGAGGGGCCTGACTTATTATGTGACGGAAATGCTAGCAACTCTACAAAAGGAGAGAGACGAGATGATACAAGAAATAGATGAGACATACAGGGTTTTTACAAGCTATGCAAGAAGACATGGGCTCCCACGGAGGTCCATGTCAGGTTCTGAGGAAAAGAGTCAGGGAAATAATCTACAGACTGACGAGGGAGGAAACCATAAACTACAACGGTAGACAAATTATAGTACTAAAACAAATACCAAGAAGGGTGAGGAACAAAGAAAAGAGTACAGATTCCTCACGAACTACCTAAACAGAAAGAACATATTGTTTAGATGGAATGATCCTGAAGGGGTCCTGGTTACATGGGAGGGAATAGAACAAAGATTGACAACTATCCAAGGCCCAAAGATTCTTTGAACAGATAGGAGGATCAGAGAGGAACTAAGCAGTAGGGGAGACTCAAGAAATGACGTGAGACTACAAGCTACTATCAGAGGAGAAGAGAGAAGGAGGGAAGGAGGGGAGACAGGAAATAGCAGCCGGAAAAAAAAAAGGGAAGAGACAGGAAAACCAGGAGACAAACAACAGGTAGAACGTGAAAAACCTAGAGGGAAAAAGATCAAATGGGAAAGGAATAAAATTAATATCAATAAATATTAATGGGTTAAATACCCAAGTAAAAGGAGAAAATATTTACCAGATTAGAAAGACAAAAATGGAATATAATATGCCTTCAAGAAGTCCATATAAAGAACAAGATAAAAGATACTTAGAGAACAGGAAGTTGGGGAAAGCATTTATGGCCTAACAAGGGGAAAAAAAAGAGGGGTGGTACTATATGTAAGGGATATTACAGCAAAACTGATATACAATGATACAGACGGAAGAATATTAATGGTGGAAGCAGAGATACACAATAAAGAAGACATTATTAACAGGAATTTATGCACCAAATAAAAATCAAAAAATTTTATAAAAATTTATGAGAAGCTGATAGAAAGTGGCAATACAAGGATTTGTCTAATGGGGATTATAATGCAATAACTGATAATAAGCAAGATTACAAATGTGGACAAAATCAGTATCAAAAAGGAACTTTCTACCAAAAATATTTTCAAAATGTCAGAGGAGCTAGGATTAGAAGACGTATGGAGGAAAAAAACCCAGGAACTACATAGTATACTTTCCACCCCAGTCCACATAAATCATGGTCCAGGATAGATATGATATGGATAAATAGTGAATTAAACAGGAAATCAAGACACAAAAATTTTAACAAATGTATGGGCGACCACAACCCAATGTCACTAATCTGGAAAGAAGGGGAAGGAAAGGACAAAGATGGTCGTTGAAGACACCTGTGTTAAGGAAGAAAAATATTTGCAAAAATAAGGGAGGAATTAATAAACTTTTACATTTCAATAAAAAGAAGATACATCACTACAGAATTTATGGGATACGACTAAAGCCTACATCAGGGAATATCAATTGCATATACAGTAAATAGAAATAAGGAAAGATGGAAAAACAGGTTGAGCTAGTAAAAAGAAATTGAAAAACTAGAGAATAAACAAAAGAGAAACCGGACAATGAGCAAATTAGAGATGAGCTAATACAAATAAAACATGAATTTAACACACTTGAACAAGAGGAACTGTTTAAGAAGCTACAATACACAAAACAAAACTATTTTGAATATGCAAATAAACCGGGTAGGTGGTTAGCATACAAACTGAGAAAAGAGGAGCAAAAAAACGATACAATACTTAGAAGATAACAATGGGGAACTTGAAGCTGATTTGGAAAAAAGAAAGAAATTACAAGAGATTATTTTGAGGATTTATATAAACAAGAAAAAGTAGAACTAACAAAATAGAACAATACCTAAAAGAAGGAAACATTCAGGAGTTACCTGAGAACAAAAGAGATATTGAACAAGGAAATAACGATGGGCGAACTAAGAGGCGATTCAGAAACAAAAAATAATAAAACACCAGGTCCAGATGGATATCCAAGTGAATTTTATAAAAGATAGGAGATATACTAAACAATACATTTTAGAGGTCTGTAATGAGGTATTATTAAAAGCGAAAATACCCAACTCCTGGAGGGAGGCATACATAACACTCATACCCAAAGAAGAGACAAATATAAATCAAATTAAAATTACAGACCAATATCACTCTTGAACACAGACTATAAAATATTTATGACAATTATGGCACAAAGATTAAAAGGAATTATTAGTGAGAAATTAATACAGACCAAAATGGATTTTTACCAAAAAGGCAGATTAGACATAACATAAGAACAATAATAAACATATTGGAATATTATGAAAACCACCGGGAAACCAAATGGCACTGATCTTTTGGATGCACAGAAAGCGTTTGATAATCTGAATTGGGATTTTATGAAATTGCAAATCAATAAAATGAATTTTGGATATAATTTGAAAAATGCTTAGCATTATATGACAACCAAAAGCAAACATATTGATAAATGGGAAATCACCAAAACGTTCAAAATAGAAAGGGGTTAGACAAGGTTGCCCCCTGTCACCATTGTTGTTCATCACAATATTAGAAATACTGTTAGTTAGAATTAGGGCAAATGGGAATATAAAAGGAACGAAAGTTAAGAACCAAGAATATAAGGTACAGGCATTTGCAGATGATATGGTATTCATAATAGAAGAACCACTAGAGACGGGTCCTATACTAATGCAAGAGATAAACAAATTTGGGGAACTAGCAGGATTAAAAGTAAACAAGGGAAAACTAAAATGTTAGTTAAAAATACAATAAATTCTAAACAAAAAAAATTGGAAGAGATAATGGGGTTACAAATAGTAAATAAAATAAAATATCTAGGAATCTGGATGAGGGCAAAACAATAATGCTATGGGAAGATAATTACATTAAAATTTTAAAGCAAATTAAAGGGATCTGGAAACCTGGAATAAAATGCAAATATCCTTCTTAGGAAGAATCGACAATTAAGATGAATATATTACCCAAAGTTTTGTATTTATTCCAGACGATCCCAATACTAATAAATAGAAAGTTTTTAAGGAATTGGACAGGATGATGATGAAATTTATTTGGATGGGGAAAAAGGCGAGAATAAAGAAAAATATTTACAAGATGATAAAAGTAGAGGTGGATTCGGACTCGGATTGGGAAGTTTACTATAAAGCTGCAATTTTGGTATGGATAAGGGAATGGGTGAAATTAGAAAATAAAAGAATATTAACATTAGAGGAGTATGACCTACAAACGGGATGGCACTCGCTCTTGTGGAATCCGACTGATAAAAACAAAGATATGCAATGAAACACATAATACGTAAATCATTGATTAAAAATTGGGTGGAAATAAGGAAGAAAAACTACACTAAAATACCGAGATGGCTCTCAACAATGGATGCAACTTTTCACCCCAACACATTGGACTTAAATAAAAACTTAAATACTATCAGATATTGGACACAGAGGGGAGACTAAAAAGAGACAGAGCCCCAACCTCTGGAACTTCTGCCTGTTGGGACATTGCAGGGGGAGGATGGAGGAAGCCCAGCCCATCTTTGCTCCTCAAACTACAGACGGAAACATCTGGAGGAGGCAAGTTTCCTCTCACTTGGGGGGGAGGATTAAAAGAGGGAGGGAAGCAGTCCATGTCAGGTGGGGGGGTTGGAATGGCACTAGTTCCCACCGCCCGGACCTTCACAGCATCCCCCGTTCTGCCAACACATGAAGAGAATCCCTGGCTGAAAAAGGTCCATCTGTTTGCTGCTTCTCTTCATTCATATGGCACTTGGTGAAGCCGTTGTGTGAGGCATTTGGTGGGAGAGAGGGCAGGACCGTTGGGTCAGGTGAAGCCATCCAGACAATCCCTCAGTGCCTGGAGATTGCGAGGTCTGGAGGAGAGGGAGCCACTCCCCATTACTTGGAAGGCTGGGAACAGGACAGGGCCAGGAGACTTGTGGGACCCCACTTCCCTCTGAGGGTCCCTTTCTGTCTCCCCAAGCAAGGGGTTGCCTCCTGGTACTGGCCTTCCAATGATGTCATCCAGGGAGATGAAGCTGCTGCCCCTTCTCCAGAGCAGCTTTGTCCCTGAAAGAGGCTCCACCGAGGGATTAAAATAGAATTTGCTAAGGATCATATTTGCAATAAGGAGCCATTATGGGACCTCAACATTGGTGACCAATTGATCAGCAATCTCTGTGGTGAAGCCAAGCTGACCACTTTCATCATACTGGTCTTCTGCAGGGTCTGGATGACTTTTGTGCCCACCAACCTGAGCACATAAAGGAAACACATGGTGGCTGGGCAGGTCTTCTCCATCCTGGCCTCCACTGCTTGTCTGTTGGGCTGCATCTTCATCCCCAAGTGCCAAATTATCCTTCTGAGGCCAGACCTGAACACAAAGGAGCATCTCACAGCCAGAATAAGTGTAAAACATGAGAGATAATAGCATGACATTGAAAGACTTCTGAAACTTCCTTTTATTTGAAAGGAGATATTCTTTACATTTAAATATTATTTCCATTCAGATAGCATCCAGAAGAATATCGTATGTCTATGTTTGAAATGGGAAATAGTCCAATGACTGTTCCCTTCTGTTCCATCTCAATAAATCTCACTAAAGAGAACTCTGTGAAAATCATTCAGAGGAATCATTCAGAGGTCCTCCCACTCCCACAGGGGCCCCATCCCACCACGTGCATCCTCACAACCATAGGAAGAACCACCAGGTACTCCGGAACCATTTTCTGGGCTAGGGTTAGGGCAGGGCAAGATGACACCATCCACCATGTTGTGGGCAGTTTCACCATCTCAGCTACAGACTTCACAGCCCACTTTATTAAAAAGTCTTACATGACCACGGAAAGACCACACAAAAGAGTAAAGGAAAAGTGTGAAAATGTACCAATTCTATAACTTTCTCCTGTTTACCCAACGATATAGTCCACAGACTGTCACTTTCCTGCCTCTCATCCACACATTGATATTGTTAGAAAAGATGAGAAATGAAGGCCTTCATTCCATGAAATTCCACTTCAGACACAAGGAACTTCAAAATCAGCCCCAACTTAGGATCCATATATGGAGTTCTGATGTGAAAGGACAGCCCTGCCCTTAACACTTGGCAGGGTTCACTATTTATTTATTTATTTATTTATTTATTAATTCGACTTATATGCAGCCCCTCTCCCAAGGGACTCGGACTCACAACTAAAATAGAATACAACAATAAGTTACTTAAAAATATATTAAATTAAAGCCGAATTAATATTAATATTATTATTAAAACCCCAAAATTACGTAAACAACCCCAAGGGTCAACACTGCCCAGATTGTAAAACAGCCAGGTTTTTAGCTCACGGGCGGAAGGTCGAGAGATCGAGCCAGCGGAGCTCCAGCGGAAGAAGATTCCATAGAGTGGGGGCTGCCACAGAATAGGCCCTCCCGGGTCCCCGCCAAGCGACATTGAGTCGCGGAGGGCAGCCAGGAGCCCGCCTGTCTGACATGCAGGCGGCTGGTATTTGAGGCTGGGAGAAGTGTTCTCGTAAATATCCTGGACCCATGCCATGTAGGACTTTGAATGTTAAACCAAAACCTTGAACCTCACCGGAGGGCAACCAGAAGCCAATGCCAGCCAGGGGGGTGTAACATGGGAGTATCGGGAGGCTCCCATCACAACCAGCGCAGCGCATTCTGCACCAGCTGAAGCCTCGAGTGGTGCACAGGGCAGTCCTAGATAGAGAGCGTTACAGTAGTCCAACGGGAGACAACAGCGCCTGAGTGATGTCTTGAGGGCATCCCGGTCCAGGTATGGGCGCAACTGGCGAACCAGCGGACCTGGGCAAAGGCCCCTGGCCACGGCTCCCACCTGCTCCTCCAACTTGAGCGTGAATCCAGGAGAACCCCAGGTTCCGTGCCCTGTCCACAGGGGGTAACACCTCCTCCCCATGACCAAAGATGGAATCTCCAAACTGGACCGGGATGTCGGTATGCACAGCCACTCTGTCTTGGCTGGATTGAGGCGAAGCATGTTCCTGTCCATCCAGATTCGCACGCTTCCAAACACGGGACATCACGGAGAGAGCATCACTGATGTGGCCGGGGTGGAGATGTATAACTGCGTATCATCAGCGTACTGATGATAACTCACCCGAAACCACGGATGATCTCACCCAGCGGCTTCATATAAATGTTGAACAGGAGAGAGGGAGAGACCCCTGAGGTACCCCACAAGTGAGAGACCTCGGTGGACCTCCGTCCCCTGCCAACACTGTTTGTGAGCGTCGAGAGGTAGGAGGAGAACCACCGTAAAACAGTGCCTCCCTCCCAGCCCCGAGGCGCGCAACAGGATACCATGGTCGATGGTATCAAAAGCAGCTGAGAGATCTAACAGGACCAGGACAGAGGAAAAACCCTGTCCCGAGCCTAGAGATCATCCATCAGCGCGACCAATGCTGTCTCCGTGCTGTACCGGGTCGGAAGCCCGATTGGTACGGATCCAGGTAGTCCTTCATCCAGGAAAAGTGGCAATTGCTGGGCCACCACACTCTCAACAACCTTCGCTAAAAAGCGAAGGTTGGGCAGGCGAGTTGTTCAACGGCTGGGTCAGGGCAGGCCTCTTTCAGGAGGGCTCACCACCGCCTCTTTCAAGGCGGCAGGGAACAACCCCTCCCTTAGCAGGCGTTGATAACTGCCGGAGCCAGCCGCCTGACCTCCTGGAAGCATAAACCAACCAGGAAGGGCACGGGTCCAATAAACATGTGGTGGAACTCAGCCGCGCATATCCTGTCCACTTCATCCTCAGAAACAGGATGAACTCAGTCCAGATAACATTAGCCAGACCACTCGCCTCCCCTCATCAGACCACTGCAAGTCCGAGTGCAGCCCTTCCCGGATCCGGCGTTTTGTCCTGCAGATAAAGACCAAATTCCTCAGCTCTACCCGCAGAGGTCGCCCCCTCCCCAGTAGTAGAGGGAGCGGGCAACCCCAAACAGAGGCGGCTGGGCGGTTATCTGCAGATGCTATGAGGTGGAGAAGTAAGATTTCCTCGCAGCCCCACAGCTACCAGGTAAGTCCTAATATGAGCTCTCAACTGGGCTCGTGGGATCGGGCGGGTGCCCTCCACCTACTCTCTAGTCCCCTTCTCTGACTTCATCTCCGGAGCTCCCGGTATACCAGGAGGCGGTGGGATCTCAGTGAGGGGACACATGGGAAAACCCTGTCAAGAGCCCCGCCCGACTGTTGCCAGGCGGCCGCAGGACCTCGGCAGGGCTGTGGGTGAGGATGCAGGAAAAACCCCAGTTCTGTCTGGAACCTCTCAGGGTCCATCAGAGCCTGGTAGGGAACCATCTCAGTGGCTCCTCATCCCAGCGGTGTGGGGTGGCTTGATGGAAGACCAACCTTAGGAGATAGTGGTCTGACCATGGAACAGGATGGGTTGCAATAACACTAGGCCTTGGCTTCCTTGGCATTCAAAGACAGGCAGCCCCACTGTTAAGGAACAGCAACCTAAACTAGCGTGTTGCCAAACTCCATCATTCTGGGTGACCTTCCCCAACTGTATCTGGAGACAAGAGGCAATGCTGAAGGACAGCAGACGTCAACTCCCTGGTTTCTGAACTCCCTTTGTCCAGCATCACTTTCTGGACATGTCCTGACAGGAAAGACACACAATCACAACAAAAGTGCCCTTGGGAGTGTATCTGTGATTTTTCACTCACATGCTTTTTTACAGTCTCTCCTCTGCACCGAGGAAGTTTAGGATCCCAAGAGGAGGAATTATTTCTCCCTGTAATTATCCAGAGCTTTGAGGTCTTATGCTACTTCTCCAGTGGCTGCCTTCACACAGAAAGCAGACTGAAGCCCCATGAATGATGGACCTCCTGCTTCTGCTTCTGCTTTTGCTGGTGTCCATGCCAGTCTCTGGGAAGCATGGACTGAAATGCCCGCTGAGTTTGGAGCACCAGGATGGAAACAGTCCATGGAGCTTTAACAGGCGAGGAGACCATCTCGTTGGTATATTCACCACTGCCTACAGAATGTTGCAAACATCTTGGCTTTTCAACATTGCTCCTTCTATTCAGTCTGTTTCAAGGTAATTCAGGAACTGCATTCCTTCCATTTCCATTTCTAACACTCTCCTTTCCTTCTTATTTTATTTATTCCTATATTGCACCACTTGTCTGATTTCTTGAATAATTTTCATTTCCATGGCTTCTCTCTTTTGTCTTATTTTGTGGAAGAGACTCAGATCCACAGACGGCGCTAAAAAAAACCCTGAAAGAATTCCAGATTTTCTTCTCCCAGTTCATTCCTTTAATTCATTCCTTAAATACTGGATTTTATTTAGAGTAGTGATGCTTGGTTTTGAATCAATAGAGTCTACTGAAGATTTAGTAGGTTTGTGGAGACAGAGGATTTAATTTTTTAAAAAAATATTTGTTGTTGCTTTTGATTATAATAATAAACGTCTTTTTACCATAGGAGACCTAATGTTTCTTTAGGTGGCTTACAATTAATTTTAGCCATTCAAATGGTCAGCAAGAACTCCCAGCTCCTGCACAATCTCACACTTGGCTATGCCATTCAGGACAACTATTTCAGCCCTTTACGCACTTCAGATGCCTTGCTGGACCTGCTATCCATTGGAGAAGCCAATGTCCCCAACTACAGCTGTGGAAGGAAGGAGAACCTTCTGGCTCTTCTGGATAGAGCTAGATGGGACATCTCCATCCAGATCTCAACATTAGCAGACCTCTACAAAGTCCCACAGGTGTGTTTGTGTGTTTCTCTCTATTTTGGTGTTTTGATGCAAACATATCTTTTCCATGGAATTCAAAAGCTGTTTTTACAACATATCAGATATGTTTATAAATAAAGTGATATGTATAAACAATTACAGGCAAGTTTGTCTAATAGATATTGTGGGTAAAATATATGCCATGTTCCTCTTAAGTAAACTTCAGGTTGGATAGAAGAAAAGTGCATTCCTTGAAGAAGAGCAAGAAGGTTTAAGAAAGTTAAAAGCTGTATAAATTTGTATAATAAGTAAGAAATCAATTAATAATGTAATATTTTCAACAGATTTGTCCTGAAATATCTAACCACAAAATATGTCAGAGTTTGCTGGCTTTCTAGATGTTAGTGCAGCATTTGATACAGTAGAGAAACATTATGGAGAATTTGACTTCCCTCAAAATGGAGCTCAGCCTGTTGGCCCTGATCCAAGCCCTTTCTCCAAGCCCTTGTTTGAGAGGGAGGCTTGGGCTCAATGGAGCCCTGAGAAGAAGGATTGATACTTACCAAGGAGGAAGGGAAGGGGGCAAATTTGAACCATTGCTATTCTCTCTCGACATTAATTCCTTGCCTGCACTAATGAAGGATTCTAAAATACATATATCTAACATGCTAAATACATATGAGAACACCATGGTTTATTATCCACAAAGAATCCAGGCTATTGAGGAAGAGAAATATGTAACCATCCTCAATAAGGATGGAACAGTGAAATGGATCAGCTGCTCCCAACACACCTTCCAAATTGCCAAGTATTGAAACCAGAAATGCCTATAGGGTGAGTCTCCAGAATAAGAGGTTACTTGAATTAGAGGGCCATGAATTAAGGTTTGAATGGCACAGCTACTTATGGAATGATAAAAGTAAAGTTAATGTTGATTTTAATAATCATGTTGTTAGACGTGCCACACTAAGAGTTTGGAATAAATATAAAACAAGGCTGTCTACGAAGCTGCCTCTTTGGGTGTCACCCCAGGAAGCCTTTTTTAAGAAAAGAAATGGTGGTGAAGCCAGACTGGTTGATGTATGGTAAAATTTTATCTTTCAAGCCTGGTGACCCAATACTAAAGGCCAAGGGAAACACCAGAATCAGAAGGTTATGCTTGCTATTGGTTTACTTATCAACAACTGAAAGAAAGATTTAAACTGGATAAAAAGTGCTATGGATCTGACTTTGTGAAAAATGAATTGGAAATCTCATTATGTGGTAACGATGAACATATTATCACTAAGATCTATAATATGTTATTCAAATTAAATTGGAAAATGAACATGTAAAACATTGTACTATTCAGTGGGCAGGGAATTTTGGATATAATGTGATGCTTGAACAATGGGAAACTATGTGGGCGAAGGGCTTAAAATTTACATTAAATTATAATCTAAAATAAAATGTCTATAAGATGATGTATCATTGGTATTTAACACCACGTAAGTTATCCAAGATGTATAAAAGTATGTCAAATAAATGTTGGAAGTGTAAAAGTAAAGAAGGGTTTTTTTATCATCTATGGTGGACATATGATAAAGAAAAAAATGTGGATTATGATTCATATTTTGATACAGACAATTTTGAAAATGGAGATAAAAATCAAACCAGAACTTTTCTTTTTGAGTCTAATGGAAAAAGAACTGGAGAAAAAAATGGAACTTTGTTATTATATATGTTGACAGCACCAAGACTGTTGTATGGGCAAACATGGAAGGACACTTTAATTCCTAGCAAGGACCAATGGTTGCAGAAGTTAGCAGAAATGGCAAAACTGACCACTTTGAATAAAGAAAAGAACATAAGTACTTTTCTTTCCACATGGAAACCACTTCTGAACTTCTTGCTTGAAGTGGAAAAGAATGAAACTTTGATTTTGATTTTTTACTGAGTAGATTGATAGATCTTTTCAGAAATAGCTTGTTCATATTATTATGAAAAGCAAAAGTTGTGATTTGATGTTAATGCCTTATTTTACTGCAACAGAGAGAGTTAGAAGTCAATGTTTCTTTTTCTTTAATTATTCTCCCTCACTTCTCTTGCCACTTTTCCTCCACACTGTTTTTCTATTTACTTTTGTATTCTGTATTTTACAATATTTTATAACTCAATAAAAACGTTAGAGAAGAAAAAAAGAAACCAGAAATACCTAAATATCTTAGGGTGGTGTTTACTTGAGCAAGATTTCATCAGCTAAAAACTATGGTCAAATATCAAAGATTTAACTTATAATTAACAGACTTTTATTTGTGGAGCTCCAAAGACAGAAGATGTAATACATCTGTAGGTTGAATGTCAATTGCAGAAGGAAGAGAGAGAGATCAGAGTCTTGGACTGCATGTTAGACAAACAACTTACATTAAAGCAACATATTTCCTGTGCAGTCAGTATTCAAAATTTATATAGAATCCAGACCTTTATTGGAACAAAGCAGTTCAGTTGAAATCTACATATGAGTCTGATTGCAGTAAATTATTAGAGTAATACAGAAATGGCATTTTTATTTATTTCTTGTATTTCATTTTTATATACTATGTTGTTAATGTTCCGTGTTTAAAATTCTGTTTCTTGATATTGTCTAACAGCTAATCAACAATAATCTCTTTAATTTGGTGATCAAAACAATGTGGGATTGATTAAAAGCTAATATTTTGGACTTGATTTGACCCTAAGTATAACACAACATTCTTCATTGCTTTTTCAGTTCAGTTATCAAACTTCTTCAGAGGCTTTAAGTGATAAAAGTCAATTCCCTTTTTTCAATCAGTTACTCCCCAAAAAAGGATTCCAGTACCCAGCAATTGTCCAACTCCTTCTCCACTTCAGATGGACCCTGATTGGTCTCTTTGCTTCAGCCACAGAAAATGGAGAGAACTTCATGAGAATTTTTACTCCTATGCTTGTCAGGAGTGGGATTTGTGTTGTCATATCACAACAATTCTCAACAACTGAACCTACAGTAGCCCTCAGGGAGACCCTCTCTAAGTGGAGACAAGTCAATGTCTTTGTTCAGTTCATGGAATTAGATTCCATTGAGGTCAGAATTCTTCCTTTCCATTTAACATTTGAGGATTTGTCAGACCCACTAAAGGGAAAGTTTGGATCCTCACAAGTTTTTCACGGTATAATATAAACAACCACAGACTTTTGAAATATATTCATAGTATTTGGAACTTTAGCTGTCTGGCAAAAGAAAGGCCAGTGGATGATGCCTTTGAACCCTATTTCTTTCTGGATGATCAATTTATAGAGCATTCTTTTCACTGTTTTCCTCACAAGCGCATCCGTTCTGTCAAAGGCCGCAAAAGATGCACCCAGAAAGCCCCAGTGGAGACCCAGAGGAAAAGGAACAGGATCCGGAGCGAAAATGACCCTCATTCATACTATATCATTCAGACTCTGGCCCAGGCCTTGAATGCCGCCTATTCCTCCAGAAAGAGGAGGAGAAGGAAGGACGAAGAGAGGTTGGGGTCTCCAAGGCTGCAGCCATGGCAGGTATGGGGTCCCAATAGGGGTCCATTCATCTTGGTTCCTTTGGAGAAGGAGCCCAAAGGAGAAGGAGGGGAATCGTCTCAATCTGCTTGTCAAGCGCAGGGAAATCATGAAGTCCAGGCAATTCAAATGAACATAAAGGTTCACCCCAGGCTCATGCTGTCCACAAGAATCGGAACCGCCAGCAGTCAAGGCAAACAGGTGGTAGACAAGGGTCCACAGAATTATGGAGGGGGGGGCTGGACCAAATCTCCTGTGGGCAGGACTCAAGGCTAATGATGCCTTTGACCCCTCACTCAGGCTCAGTCTGATGATCTCCTACGCTATTTATACTACAAAAGATCTGCAGATCTGGGCAATCTAATTGTTCAGGGGGAAGAAAGAATCGATAGCAGAACAGAGAATTTTGGATATTAAACATGGCTAATGTTAAAAGGCTGTGTGTTAAGTTTGCATGAAGAGTCAGACGCGAGGAGTTCCAGCAAAAGGCTTTATTAGTGACAACAGCTCGAATGGACCCGTCCGGGTAAGGCTACGGCTGCTTCTTATAGCCTGCAGCCGTAGCTGCTAGCCAATGGGAGTGCAGGGTTTCTTCCCGCACTATTTAAACCAATACCATTTGACATTTTACAAGACCAGTTCAAATAAACCAATAACATTTAAACCTACATACATAACACCCCTCCCCACTAGGTTCAGTCCATACCAAACCCCAACCTATCTAATGTATTCCTTTAAATAGGTGGGGCTCTTACGTGCGTTGAGACCTTCGTGGTTCAGAATCTTTATTGTTCTCACCCAGTGAGAGGGGAAATGTGTCTGCTGACATTTCCCTGTTAGGACTTCCTGTGAAAGAAGACCCTGTTAGACTGTTAGAATCTGGTCTCTCCTCCCAACCCATCTCCATTCCAATGTCAACACCCAAGTCAGGTAGTGATGTACAATCTTCCACTTCTAAGGATGGATCTAGGCATTGTGACAGGGTTCGGGATGGTTCCTGTCGTAATGACTCTACTTCTAAGGATGGATCTTGGCATTGTGACAGGGTTCGGGATGGTTCCTGTCGCAATGGCTCGTTACACATAGGGTTGATTCCTGTTTGCTGATATTCCTCCTGTTCCTCCCCTTCCCCTAGAAGAGACATCAGATGAGGGACCTAGAGAGAGACAGGGGCGATGTTCCTGAGGGAACCGGGATCTAAGTTGGTCAATGTGCCTGCTCCAGAGGAGGCCATCCTCTGTTTGAACCCTGTAAGAAAGAGGGCCAGTGATGTGAGTTATTTCAGCAGGAATCCACAAAGGTTCACCTGTAAGGTTCCTAGCATAGACAGAATCTCCCACACTAAAAGAACGAACTTTGGAAGTGGAATCCAGTGGTGTATTGGGTGCATAAGTGGGATGAAGTCGGTCAAGGAAGACCTAAGTTTCCTGCCCATTAACAACTCTGCTGGGGACAAGTTAGTTGATGGGCTAGGAGTGATGTGCTGAACACTAAGAAGCTTTTCAAGCTTCTCAGTGATGTCCCCAGGACCCAGCTGCTGAAGCTTTTCTTTGGTAAAGCGCACCATACGTTCAGCCCGCCGTTGGCGAAGGGTGCCAGGGGCTGTGAGGGCATGTCTGATGCCCTGTTGAGCTAGAAAGGATTCAAAAATGTTAGACGTGAATTGAGGGCCATTGTCAGAGACAAGGACATCTGGTAACCCATGGGTTACAAAGAGCTTTCTGAGCTGCTTGATAACAGCCTCAGTAGTAGTAGAAGTCATGAGAATAACCTCTAGCCATTTGGAGTATGCATCTACAATTACTAGAAACGTGTGCCCTCTTGTAGGGCCTGCAAAATCAATGTGGATTCTAGACCATGGGCCCCTAGGACATTCCCATTCCTGTGTGGGGCGTGAGGTGGGGCAGGCCTGACTACCTGGCAATTGGGACAAGAGGCAACCCAGTTTTCAACCATTTTGTCAATACCTGGCCACCATACATAACTCCTGGCCAAACCTTTCATCCTTACAATCCCAGGATGACCCTCATGTAACATTTCCAAAACCTCCCTTTGCAGTTTTGCAGGAATAACCACCCTGTTACCCCACAAAATACATCCTCTTAATACAGATAATTCAGTTTGCCTGGATTTGAAAGGTTGGGCAAAGTGAGGTAGATCTTGAAGAGGCCAACCTTTCTTAATCCAGCCCATAACAGGTGCCAACACAGCATCTTTGGCAGATTCTCTGGCAATCTCAGCAGCATGGACTGGAAGCTTAGCAACGGTCTCCAGGAAAAGGTGTGAGTCTCAAGTTCAAAGTCCTCCTTGTGGCAAGGTAGTGGGCAACGACTCAGTGCATCAGCATGTCCAATGTCCTTGCCAGGCCTGTGAATCAGTTTGTAGGAGTAGGCTGCAAGAAATTCAGTCCACCTCAGCATTCTTGGTGACAGGATAATAGGTGTAGGTTTGTCTCCTGCCACGATGCCAAGCAAAGGTTTGTGATCTGTAACAATGGTGAATGACCTGCCATACAGATATTCATGAAATTTCTTAACAGCTGCAACAACTGCTAAGGCCTCCTTGTCCAATTGGCTGTAGTTCCTCTCTGCTTTGGACAGCGTGCAGAGTAAAATGCAATTGGGGCTTCCGCCATTGGGAAGCCTGTGGCTCAAAACCCCTCCCACTCCAAAAGGGGATGCATCACAAGTCAGAACAACAGGCAAATTCTCAGAGAATTGAATCAACACAGCATCAGACGTGATTAGTCTCTTAATACTGTTAAATGCTGACTGTTCCTTCCGCCCCCAGATCCAAGCAGCCTTCTTATCAAGTAAACGATGTAAGGGTTCAGCAATAGATGCTTTGTGAGGTAGAAACATGTGGTAAAAGTTAATAAGGCCAAGGAAGGCTTGCAGATCTGACTTGCAACGAGGTTTAGGGGCTTCCTTGATCGCTTTAACCTTGGCATCAGTGGGGTGGATGCCCTGTTTATCAATCATGTACCCCAGGAACTCAACTCTGTCTGTTTTGAGAGTGCATTTGTCTTCCTTGACTTTCAAACCTGCTTTTCTGAATCTGGTAAGGACTTCTCTGAGTCTCTCTTGAAGCTGAGTGTCATTCTCAGCAGAGATTAACACATCATCAAAATAAGGCACTACCCCTGGCAGTCCTTGCAACATTCTTTCCATAAGACTTTGAAAAATGCCAGGTGCCACGCTTACTCCAAATTGTAGTCTTTTACATTTGAAGGCACCTCTATGAGTCACAATTGTTTGTGCCTCTGCAGTGGCATCATCAACTGTTAATTGTTGATATGCCTGAGCTAAGTCCAGTTTAGCAAATACTGTACCCCTGCCAAGGGAATGGAGCAGATGATGCACAACAGGTACAGGGTATGCGCTCTGCTGCAGCGCATGGTTAAGTGTCCCCTTGTAGTCACCACAGATTCTCACTGACCCATCAGCCTTGACTGGTGTGACTATGGGTGTTTCCCATCTGGAGTGGTCAGTAGGTTCCAAAACCCCTTGGGCGATGAGCTTATCTAATTGTGCATCAATTTTTCCTTTAAAGCAAATGGAACCCTCCTGGGCTTTAAACGAATTGGGGCACCTTGGGGTCTAAACTGAAAGCAATAGGGGTCCCCATATACTTGCCCAGTCCTTCGCTGAAGACCTCTGGAAACTCAGACTTCAAGGACTCTTCCCAGTCAGAACTGCTCACGTGATGGATGCCAGTCACCTCGATGCCAAGTGGCTTGAACCACTCAAGTCCCAGCAAACTTGGGCGATCCTTGTCCACGATGGTCAGTGGCAAACGTTTGGTGTGGCCTTTAAACTGCACGTTGAATTCCCTCGCTCCAACTACTGGAATCTTGTTCCCTTGGTAGTCTTTGAGGGTCAGTGCTTGCTTCTGGAAATGTTTTTCTGAATTTTGGAAAGAGTCTGTGGATAGTGTCCCATGACACCATAGATAAATAAGAGCCTGAGTCCACTTCCATGTGGCACGGTCTCCCTTCAATAAACACCTTCACATGTACTTTTCTGCTATTTAAATGTGAAGAATGACCAATGGTTATTGTTTGGTGAGTTTCACTCTTGCCATTTGCTTTTAAATTTCGCCCCATTTTTCCAATTAAATTGTTGGGCTTAAAATCTTCCTCAGGAAATTTCTTCCTAAATGGTGGAGTTCTGGATGATTTGCAGACTCTGGCTATATGACCCCGTTTCTCACAACGTAGGCAAATGGAGTCAAAGAACTTGCATTCAGTGCGGGGGTGGCCCCCCACATCCTCTGCAATAGAATCCTTGCCTGTTTTTCTCAGAGTCTTTTCTTTTCTTCTCCATTCTGAGCTTAAAATCCCCTCTTCTTCCTCACTGCTATCCGAATCAGAGTCTATTTGTTTGCAATGAGTTGTTGAGGATTTTTCCCCATCAGAATGGCTTGAGGCCTGGCTCGAGGCCTTGTTAATCTTTTTCATGGCGCAGCTGAGGACTTGGTGGCTTCTGCTGAAACAGCCTCTTCAATAGCCTCTTTAAGCGTGATTTTGGTTTCATTAACAGTTTGCTTTGTAAGATCTTATCTTTAAGGCCCAAAACAAACCGATCACGCATGGCCTCTTCTACGTTGGTAAAGTCACAAGCACCCCCAATGTCCCTTAAGCTTGCCACGAAGTCATTAACACTCTCGCTATCCCCTTGATCCCGACGGTAAAATTCGTGTCTCTTAATGAGGCACGATACTTGTGGGCGTAATGGGCTCTTAAAAGTCTTTCTAATTCGGGCCATTCCATTACCTTCAATTCGCTGCTCCGCCAACGCCTTCGCCATTTTGAAGACTGCCGGACCGCAGTGTGTGAGAAAGAACGCCCTCTTCCGTCTCTCGGGATGCCGGCGAGATCGTTCCCTTCCAGGAACATGTGGAACCGGTCTGCATACGATTCCCAGTCTTCCGTCGCTGGATCGAACGGTGCTGGGGGTGTTCAGCGCAGCCATCTCACTCTGTTGCTTGTTCGTCGCGTCGTCTTCTCTTCAGGGAAATCCCACCTTCGCGCCAGTGTTAAGTTTGCATGAAGAGTCAGACGCGAGGAGTTCCAGCAAAAGGCTTTATTAGTGACAACAGCTCAAATGGACCCGTCCGGGTAAGGCTACGGCTGCTTCTTATAGCCTGCAGCTGTAGCTGCTAGCCAATGGGAGTGCAGGGTTTCTTCCCGCACTATTTAAACCAATACCATTTGACATTTTACAAGACCAGTTCAAATAAACCAATAACATTTAAACCTACATACATAACACCGGCGAGATCGTTCCCTTCCAGGAACATGTGGAACCGGTCTGCATACGATTCCCAGTCTTCCGTCGCCGGATCGAACGGTGCTGGCGGGGTGTTCAGCGCAGCCATCTCACTCTGTTGCTTGTTCATCGCGTCGTCTTCTCTTCAGGGAAATCCCATCCGCGCCAGTGTTAAGTTTGCATGAAGAGTCAGGCGAGGAGTTCCAGCAAAAGGCTTTATTAGTGACAACAGCTCGAATGGACCCGTCCGGGTAAGGCTACGGCTGCTTCTTATAGCCTGCAGCCGTAGCTGCTAGCCAATGGGAGTGCAGGGTTTCTTCCGCACTATTTAAACCAATACCATTTGACATTTTACAAGACCAGTTCAAATAAACCAATAACATTTAAACCTACATACATAACACTGTGTATATAAATAAATTCCTCCATGTATGGTTTATAAATAAGATTACAGAATTTTATCATTATGAATTTCTAAGAGCCCCGAGACCATCTAGCCCAACCCCACCTCTTTGCAGGAATCCAGTTAAAGCTTCTCTTACTGTTGGCTGTTCAGTCTTTGCATTCAGACAATCCGTGAAGGGGAGACTGAATTGCTCTGCTTCACTGGCTCAGCTCTAAAACAGCTCATCCTTTTAGGATATTTTTCTCTTCATTCATCTAAAATATTCTCTCTTGTAACTGAATTCACTTTTGCCTGATTGACACTCTGGAATAATAGTGAGCAGATCTTGCGCTCCTCCTGTGTAACGTGTGTCAGTGGTTGGAAGAGGACTGCATCCTCCCATCTCCAACTAAGAGATTGTGTCAGTTTGAAAAGGAGCTCCCAGACTCCTCCTGATCTTCAGCTCTTCTCATTCTGGTCTTTTCTCCAGGCTAAGAGCAGCTCCTTTGAGCTCTTCCTTGGCTTATTTCTCCCTCCCTGAAGTTCACATAGATTTTGTGCAAATTCTCCTCCAAGTGTGGTGCCTGCAAGAGGACCTGGTCCTTGAGTTGGGGTCTCCCCAAACCAGAATGTTCATTTCCTGAGATCCTTATGGCTTCATTTGCCTTCTTTCCATGAGCCTCACCTGCTGACTCTGATTCCGTTTCCAGTTAAGTACGATTTTGAGTGCATTTTCACAAACATACATATCAAATTTAGTACCCCTCATCTTTCTTCCAGTCCATCATTCATGTTCTTGTATGAGACTCTATTGTTTGTCAAGTCCTAGTTGCTAAATGTCAGAAATTTTTCTATTGCTTTTTAATTGTGTGCTAATCATAAATATTGTTTCTGGAAACTTGATGTTCCTCTTATTAAATTTTATTTTATTCAAAAGGTAAAAAACAAGTTTTGGAAAATAAAACTATTACAAAGACAAGACACAACATTTTTTAAATTGTGCATTAAAAATAGACAAAACATGCATATTGTCCCATTAGTTGAATACAATACAGTAATAATAGATTCCCCCCCCTTGCAAAACAGGCTCACAATTATAAACTACACATCTATTTGTAATTATCTGACTTGTCATCTATCTGCTGTATATAAAAAAGTAGTTTAACAGGCAACCCAACAATAAAATTAAAATTCAAAACTTCAAAATTGTTTGTTATCTGCTATTCTTTTTAACACAGAGAAAAATTACATGGGCTTCTTATCTATCACAGACCACCACAATCATTACCTCTGATCGATCCAGAATCTGCCCAGGGTTAAACATCTTTGTTTGATTATTAATAATAATGTATTTCTTGAACTTTATAATTAGAATCTTTCCCAACAATTGCTTTCCTTTCCCCAAAGTCTTGGACCTCCTGTAAATTGGCACACAATGCCTCTTAAGACTTGTTTTCCAGTTAAATGTGAGAAGTCCATTCCCCCATCTCCCTCAATCGTCTGGAAAGAATCCATTCCATCCATTCTGTCCACTGTGAGTCTTCAGGGTCCATGGCCTCTCCAGCAGGGGTGGGATTCAAATTTCTTAACAACTGGTTCTGTGGGCGTGGCCTAATTGGTGGATGTGGCTAGGTGGTCATGTGATGGTTGGGCGTGGCCAGGTGGCCATGTGACTGGCAAACCAAATGTAAGTGGTCCTCATTTAATGACCAGGTCCTCGCTTAATGGCCGATTGCTTAGCAAGTGTTCCAATTTACGACTGCCCTCCACAGAGCTACTTGGCCTGTTTTTGGTGTTTTGACAGCCAGTCACACACATACACACATACACACACACCCTTCAAATCCTGCCATTCTTTGATTCTGTAAGAATCTCCTGCTGGAGCAGGGCATTGGACTAGATGACCTCCGAAATCCCTTGCAGGCAAGCCCTAGATTGCTCTGCTGCTTCAAAGTCTTCTGAAGCCAGGGTTTATATCCTTTCTTCCTCTCCTTTTTCTCCCTCCCTCCCTCCTTCCATGTATTTATCTATCCACTCATAATATATCTCATTTACTTTCTTCTTTCTTTCTTTCTTTCTTTCTTTCTTTCTTTCTTTCTTTCTTTCTTTCTTTCTTCCCCTTCCTTCCATTCTCTTTTCTTTCTTTCCTGTCCTCTTTCTTTTCTTTCTTGTTGTGGTAGCCACTGAGATTCCCTGGATGACACTAGAAGCTAGCAGCACACTGCAGCCTGGTGGAGGGGGCCTTTTTTGCTACCCCATGATCTCATCCTCTATCTATTCGGTTGGAAAGTCCCTGATTTTCCAGGTTTATAGGTGATCTCATTTTACTAACATCACCACTAGTCTTAAGGATTGGTTGGGAGGTTGCACCAATGTGGTTGAGGGGTTTCACCCATGTGGGATCTATTCTCCAATCCAAATGCTGTATCTATGCTACTCTTCCTTGCTTGTAAAAATGGTATAAAAAGAATAGACTGCCAGGCAGTCAGACATCTTTGGACACTGAAATGACTGGTTATTGAATCCCCACATCTTGTATCTTCCTTCTCTCTTTCTCTCTCTTTCTTTCTCTCTTTCTGTATGCCCCTCTCTTTCTCTCTCCCCCTCCCTCTCTCCCTCTTTCTCTCTCTCTCTTTCTGTCCCATCCTCCTTCCCTCTCTCCTTGTAAAGCTGGGAAATCCACCTGAAACACACACGTACACACACACCCAGGGGTGGGATTCTCCCAGTTTGGCCCTGTTCTATTGTACTCTACCTATCAGAGAATAAACCTGCAGGCAGGGATTGTGCTTTTTAATCTGTGTGCAGGGTTTTAAAAAAATACATGCAATCAACAGAAACAAATGAGGCAGTTTACAAACAAGAGGATGCTCAGAGCAACCCCAGTTCTGCAGTATCATAGAATAAGAAGAGCCCAGAAGAAAGGCAATAGCAGGAAGGAAGGGAGGGAGGGAGGGAGGGAGGAGGGAGGAAGGAAGGAAGGAAGGAAGGAACCACCCTACTGAGGGCTGCAGAATCATGCAGCCTTTAATGTTTCAGATTGGTGACCCTTCCTAGACCCAACTGATGCTTCTTATTGTATCTACAGTACATGAGTTTCAGTCCCAAAGATGCTCCTTCTCCCCAGGAGCCCAACCTTCAGTTCTGGAGGAATACTTCTGCACCCTTTCACTCTTAGTTCCTCAACATCCTTCTTACATTGGATCACAAACTATCAAACCAGATCAGAACCAAGAACAACATTTGCAGTTATGCTGCAATGGTCATAAGTGTGAAAAATGGTCATGTCACTTTTTCAGTGTAATTGTAACTTTGAATGGCCACTAAATGAACTGTTGTAAGTCAAGGATTACCTGCACAAAAATACAAAAGTACAAAAAGCTTCTTTGCTTGCAAAAAGCTGCCCTAAATACCAATCATTAGATTAAAAATACCTGCAAGGCAGAGTTATAAATCAGGCAGGGTGCCAGAGCACCTTTAGGAATGAAAATAGTTAAAATGCAGTGATAAGTATCAAACAGCCAACTCTTGCTCATAAAGCAAAACCCTTTAGCAGAGAGGTCATTTCAGCTCTCCAGAAAAAGCAGACCCAGGAAAAGTAATCCTTAGACCCATTTGTACCATTTAAAAATACTAGCTGGCCTCACTCATCTCACAAGATATCATAAGGAAATCACCCAGATTTAAGGAAAGGTCACATGGCCTCCAGAAAGGAAGTAAAAAAATCAGTGCCAAGCTTGCATCCTGCCTCTTGGAAGTATGCCCCAAAAGGACAGTGCCAGATAGTACTAAAGCAGTGAAGGAAGACCCCCTCCCCAAATAGAGAAAGAAACCATGAGGCAAGAAAAAATTCAAACACAATACAAATAAGTAAATCACAACAGTAGCTGTTGCTTGTTGAAGCTGACTAGGGAAAATTATCCCATCAATAAACACAGGATTAAATTTCACCAAGGACAGAATTCAGCTTCACCAAAAACCAGTTTTAGACCAAAACTCAGAAAAGGTGTTATGTATATGTACACAAAGTAGTTGGGTTGGCAATATATAAACCACAAAATGTATGTTTGTAGTTTTAAGAAAAACACTGCATTGATTTATACTATATTCTGATGGGTTGAGTATGTTGCAAGTTGCCATAAGAGGGAGTTGGAGATCATGGTTTAATCTCTCTCTGACATTCTGTTGCTATCTAAGGTTCTCTGTTGTATTTATGTTTTGATATTTGTGTATACTGTAAATGACTTGAAACCGGTTAGAAGACTTTTTAAAATTTTATTTAGTAATCACACACAACCAAACAAAGACATAAACAAAACATGACCAAGCAAAAAACATACATTAAATTCGAACCAAGTACTGCTGAGCTTGTATCACTCATTGTCCATCATTTGTTAAGTCCAATTCAAAAAGCTATTGGATCTTTTTCTTATCTAGCCATCCATAGAAATTGTTCCATGTTTTGTAATAGTCTATTTCTTCCTTATTTTTGATTTCCTTTTTTTTTTTTTATAAAAGTTTTATTTTCCAAAAACACAAACATAACAAACAAACATACAACACATAAATCCATATCAATTTCAAGTATGTCGGTCGGTCAAAAATCACAGTGCCTACCCCTCATTATTCATACTCAATATTACAAAAGGAAAAGCTATAATCCTTATTATTAATCCTTTGTCATATTATAATCTCTATATTATTTCAACAGTTCTATCTATCTTTATATTCCCAAAAATACATTACCAAACTTTTTGTCTAACCATTGATAAAACATATTCCATATCTTATAAAACTGCTTTTCTTCTTGATCCCTAATTTCAAATGTTAATCTACTCATTTCGGCACAATCCAAAATCTTCTTAATCACTTCCTCCTGCGTAGGTGTCTTATCATTTCTCCAGTTTTTAGCAAATACAATTCTAGCGGCTGTCAGTACATTAACAATCAGATATTTCAAATCTTTATTAAATGTCTCTGGGACAATTCCCAACAGGAATATCTCAGGTTTCAAGTCTATATGTTGTTGTATCATTTTTTCCAGCCACATGTGGATTTTAGTCCAGTATCTTTTAGCATCAACGCAAGTCCACCACATGTGGTAGTAGAGCCAGGTATCTGGTGACATTTCCAACACTTATCCGATTTATCCTTGAACATTCTTGCAATCCTTCTCGGGATAGGTGCCACCTGTAAAACATCTTATACAAATTTTCTTTATATGCAGTTGACATTGTCATTTTATAATTCTGATCCCACAGTGTTTGCCATCTCTCTAAATCTATCCCATAACCAAAATTTTTCCCCAAGCAATCATTGTTTCCTTAACCTGCTCCTCTTCCATTCTAACTTCTAATAAATAACCGTAAAGTTTTTAATCATTTTTCGTTCGTGCCCATCAAAATTTTATCTAATTCAGTTTGCTTTTATAAATCCTTCATTCTTAACATCCTCATCATATCTAGATTGTACTTGCAAATATGAAAACCAATTCATTTTTATACCTTGTTCTTGTAGTGTTTGCATCGATTTGAGTTCACCCTTTTCATTTAAAATCTCTTCATATCTAACTGTTTGTTCCTTCTTGTATATTATTGCATATGAAAAAGCTTCAATAGTAGATACCCATAATGGAATTTGTATATAATGTTGTCACTTGGCAAGGAAGTGAAAGATACAATATTGCTACTAGAGACCTGTTATCTTATATAAACATACACACTTGCAAGGACTGTATCCAAGGCTCCGTTGATTAGAAAGTGCTGGATAGGTGCTTTTGGAATATCTCTGAGCCTTCAGTTTGGAACTGAAGAATAAAATGACCTTGGAGAGCTTCTGAGAGAGCTGCTCTGGACTCTGCATAGTGGCAATGGAATTGATATTTTTATAATTGAGCCCCTAAAATATTTTTGTTATTCCTAAAGGGAATTTTACTATTTTACTATTTTTATCCTTTTTCTTATTGATACCTTCCTATTTTTAACTCTTAGCCTTTTTCTTTTGAGAGTTGGTTTTTTTTTATTCACGCATTGGAAACAAGATAGTTAACTATTGGACTTTTTATTATCCTATTTCCTTTTTAAATTCAAGTTTTAAATTTTTGCCTTTTTCTAAATTATTGTTGTATTATTGATATGTAATTGAACCCTTTTTTCCTTTTATTCTTTTTCCTTTTTTCTTGTTAAAAGGATTGTTCTTCTCCTTTTATAACACTAATTTTTATTTTTATTTTTGCTTATTGGCCTTCTTTTTTTTTTTTTTTTTTTGGAATTGGTTCTGACAACCTCTGCAACAATGAGTAGAAGACCTTCAATTCCACAAGTAACGGCTCCCACAACAGAAGAGGCAATACAGAAGATATTACAAGCAGTAGGTGAGATTGGAAAAAGAACAGAGATAATTGAACAGAAGCTAGACAAGACAGATAAAAAGCTAGACAAGACAGATGAAAAGCTAGACAAGACAGATAAAAAGTTAGACAAGACAGATGAAAATATAAAGGTTTTACAGCAAATAATGGAGAAATATGGTGAGAGGATGAAGAAAATTGAAGAGCAGCAAGAACAAAGAGACAAGGAAATGAAGAGTTTTAATACCAGATTAAGGGAAGTTGAGAGCGACCATAATGAATCTCTGAAGTGAAGTTGATAGATCGGAATTCTATTTGAGATTCAAAATGTTGAGGAAGAGAGGGTGAAAATCTACTGGAGAAAATGACACAGATTTTGGCAGAACTGTTAGAAATAACGGAAGAGAAGATGAGGGATGGAATAGATGAAGCATTTCGTGTCTCTACAAGATATGCAACGAGGAATAAGCTCCCAAGAGAAATTCATATTAGATTTACTAAGAAGAGTATTAAATCACAAATTTTGCAAACAGTCAGAGACAAGACGCTGAAGCACAATAATAAAGATGTCACGGTATTGAAACAGATACCAAGAAGAATAAGAGAGAGGAGAGGAGAATATGCATTTTTATCCAGAGAATTATTGAAGAGAGGGATAAATTATAGATGGCTAATACCAGAAGGCCTCTTGTTTGTCTGGAGGAACAAAGACATAGAATCGACACAGTGGAGAAGGCAGAGTTATTCTATGAGAGCTATTTTAGAGGAAAAGAGGGAAATGGAGGACATGAAGAACTGATTGTGGAACTTCAAAGGAAGGTGCAATGATAAGTGAAGAAGAAGAACAACTTGGAGCAGTAGGCGGTCTACCTAGAGAACAAAAAGAAGTTAGAACGACTAGAGCAAAACAACCTATATATAAGACCTAAATGGAAGGGAAAAATTGATCTCAATGAATATAAATGGACTCAATTCAATTGTTAAAAGAAGGAAAATATTTCATAAATTAGAGAAATTAAAATTTGATATAATTTGTCTGCAAGAGGTCCATATTAAAAAGCAAAATGAATATGTATTAAGGCAAAAGAAAGTTAGGAAAGCTATTTACATCATTGGCAATGTAAAAAAGGAGTGGCTTTATATATTAAAGATACAATTACTGCAGAATTGATTTATACAGATGAAGATGGGAGGATTTTAATAGTGGAGATAATAGATAACAACACTAAAATGCTTCTGATAGCAATATATGCACCAAGTGAGAATCAAGAAGAATTCTATAAGAAATTATATCAAAAAGTGATTGAATTAGACTATGCAAATATCTTTCTGATGGGAGATTTTAATGGGATAATTAATGACCAGCTTGATTATAAATCTGAAAGAACCAAAAAGAAAATTAGAAAAAGCTACCCAAGTCCTTCTTTCAAATGATAGAAGAAATGAATATTAAAGACATATGGAGAGAGAGAAATATTGGAAACAAAGAATTTACTTTTTATTCAAATAGACATGAATCATGGTCAAGAATAGATATGGTATGGGCATCTGCAGATATGCTCCCCGATATACAGAAAATTCAAATTGAAAGTGGGATCTGGGCGGATCACAATCCTTATTTTTGATTTCCATTGTCAATTTGTCCATCTCTGCGCACTCAATAATTTTCCTTATTAATTCTGCCTCCATTGGAGTTTCAATGCTTTTCCAGTTTTGTGCGAAAGTCATCCTCGCTGCTGTGATAATATGAATCATTAAGTAGAAAATTTCCTTCGGGTATGTCTTATTAGTAATTCCAAGTAAAAAGAATTCTGGTTTAAAGTTTATATCTTCATCGCAGATTTCTCGTAACCATTTGTGTATTTCATTCCAAAATTCCTGGGCCTTTCTGCAACTCCACCATATGTGATAATATGTACCTCTTTCCTTATTACACTTCCAACAGATAGGAGACAATTTATTATTTATTTTGTTTAGTCTTGTTGGTGTTATATGCCATCTGTAGAATAGTTTGTATAGGTTTTCCTTATATGGAATTGCGGAGGTTATTTTTTTATTTCTAGTCCAGATATTCTGCCAATCATCCAAATTTATGTTGTGACCAAAGTTTCTCATCCAACATATCATTGTTTCTTTTACAATTTCTTCTTCTAATTTAGCTTGTAATAATACTCAATAGGTTTTTTTAAATCATTTTTTCATCTGGTCCTAGCAAAATTTCATCTAATTCCACCCTAGTTTTGCTAATGCCCAATTCCTTTTTGTCTTTTGTGTGTTTAGATTGGAGTTGCAGATAGGCCCACCATTCTAATTCTATTCCCTGTTCACTCAACTGCTGAATGTGAAGGTCCGTGCTCCGCAGAGTCATTTTCCCGCACGTTCCTTCTCTCTGACAGCCAACCGGAAGTCCGGTTAGAAGACTTTTTGATTGGATATTATTTGAACTGTTAAACGTATATGACTTGGACTGTTTATTGGATTGTGCTATTTCTTCGAGTAAACTTTAACCCAATTTAGTGTATCTGAGCATGGCTGCATAATTATTCATAACTGTTCTCATTATGTTTCCATGTGCATATCCTTGTTAATCAAGGGTTACTCTGTACATGTCATAAGATAAACTCACATTTGAATGTCAATCCTTCTAATTAGCGAAGAAGCCTTGCTGAATGTCACCCATCTTGGTTCCCTGTCACTAAAAGCTTTGCTTCATTATTCATGATTTCTTCAAAGTGCTGATTGTCCAGGGAAGTATTTCTCCCAACATTTAGTGTAAAATCTTAAAACAACCCTTCCCCTTTAAGTAAGCCAAGCCTCACAAGCTCTGGAGGCAGGAAGTCTAGCATGTCTGCCAAGAATGTAATAAGGGTGGGAAAAAAAAGGCATTCTCCAAACTGCTTATAAAGTTAACAAGGGGTTCTATAGAACCGGACAGAACTGGTAGAATCCCACCCCTACTCTCCAGCCATCTCCACGCAGCCTGCCTTCCAACCAGACTCCTCCTTCAGGGGTGCCAGCAGCAATTTACGTTCCACTCCATCCCACCATCCATCCATCCAATCCATCCGATTCAACAATTGTTGCTTCTTTCTGATTATCGTCTTTAAGTTGATTTAAAGCCATTGTTATTTTATCAAACTTTTAAAATAAAGCTTCAGACAAGACTTGCAAGTTTAAAGAATTTATATTCTTTAAATCAGGTCAAATTAGTTTACTCTAAGAGTGTATTAATTGCCATATTAATGACAATATAGAAAAATTGATGACCAATGGCAAATTGTTATCCATCACCTTCAGGTTTCATAGGAGAGATTTAAAAAATTCAAAATTATCTGAGTATCATTTTGAAGACAGTTTTTATCCACTTAGTCATCACACCATCCCTCAGGTTTCTAATCACATCACAAAATCGTTTGTTTCACTTATAAAGCTAATGGCAGTATTTGTATCCTGATTAAGCCTATTTGGAGAGTAGACAATTGTAGAAGAAAGATTTAATGTGGGATAAGAAACCAAGTTTTCTCCTCTTCAAATTCCTGGATGTTCCCATTCTAGTTTAATCCCTTTCTGGAGAAGAATGAATTTTGGAATATTTCCCACCTGAAACTGCACTTGGACCAAAATGGAGAGATAACAGCACATCTGGGGATCGATGGCTTCTTGGTTCTTCCCAAGGAGGAAATCAAGGACAAGATTCTGGCATATTTTCACAGACAGAGACTTATTATCAAGCAAGATGTTCTTTCACAGCTAAAGATGCTCAATAAGGTGGGAAAAATTTTGGTGTCTTTTCTCTGTTTTTCAAAGCCTGAGGTCCCATTTCCCATGGGCCAAGCCTAGAGTCTCCAGGGTGGTTGGCCTTCCATGCCAGTTGGTGTCTTCTAATGGAAGTTCTTCAAGAGACAGGACCTCAGTGGGGTGGCTTTGCAATGAAATCTTTCAAGATCTTACTGGTCAGAGGTTTCTTTCTTCATCACAGTTTAATTTCATATTAAAAATCTAAGGGAATAAAAGTTTCCTAAATCTTTACAGTAAACTTTATTCTCAGTTTTAATGTGAATATATTTATTTATTTATTTATTATTTGAACTTATATGGCTTCATCTCCGAAGACTCGGAGGCTGACACAATAAAACAAACAATAAATACATTAAAAACAATTAAATTAAGTTATAAGTCCAAACATTTATAAAGTGATTAAAACCAACCCTCCCAAAGGGTCTCACAGCCGGGTTGGTCAAATAACTAGTCTTTAACTCACG
>SOZL01001486.1:0-13296 GCA_009733165.1 Naja naja
GGCCCTACTGGTGGGAGTGGATGGAAGGCCAGCGGATGATGGTACAGGACCTGAGGTTGGTTAGTAGTAGTGGTCCTGGGGCCACCGTTGACTCTAGTCCTTTCCTGGGGTGGCCCTGGCCGGGCCTATTTTCTGCCCTGCCGTTCCCTTGCTGCTCCCTATGGTCTGACTCTGGACTTTTCCATCGACCACCATGTTTGGTCACTCTGCCTTATTTGTGTTACTTCTTCCACTTATACCATCTGTTTCATCTGCGCCAGCTACAAGGTACTTTAGCTACTGGGACAGAATCATCTATACCGTACCACAGGCCACGGAAGGGTGGGCTTGGACACCCTAGTGACCTGGGCCCGGGTTCCCAGTGCCGACTGTACACCCTTGAACTTGGTTTGTGGCTATCGGATTTTGTTGTGTCCCTCGCCATGGTGAGAGAACGGCAAGGGGGACTCACTTTCTTCCTAGATAACCATTTAACATCTTTTAACCATCTGTCCAACCGGTACCCATCGGGGATACCCGCGGTGAGAGTGCGTGGTTTGATCCGGAGGAGGGTCTCAAACATCGACCACAGGACTGCCGTGAGAGGGCAGCCTGGTTCCTGGACCCCCCAATGGGTAGCACCTAGGACTCCACCAAGTTCTTATATTCCGGACTTTTTTACTTCCATCTGCAGACCCTTGTGCCGGTTCCTTGACATCTTTAGATCAGTAATATTCGAACTTTTACAGCAGCAGAACTTCAGGCCCTTAGGAGGCTCCCTCCAGGATATGGCCTGCTATATTATCACCGGCCTACCTCGAGGATGGGTTATGGAACCCGGAGAGATGGCATGGCGGGGAGTTGGGTTGGGGTTGGGGCTCTAAGAAAATAAAAAAGAGGGTCACTAGGGCCCCTTTAATCAAATTTTTAAACAAATTTTTAAGTAGGTTAGGGAGGAGGGTGGGAAATGATGCGGAGGGTGGACTGCAGCCCGGCTCATGTGGGGAGGGTTGGGGGCGGTGGGGGTCTGGAGTGCGGGCGGGGACCGCGATCTAGGGTGGTTGGGATCGGCAGGGACGAGGCATAGGGCCAGATCATGTGTTGGGGCAGCCCTTGCTATCTTCAGCGGTGGCCTGCTCCGACCCTAACCTCCTCCCCTGGGGGCAGGGAATGGGGACCCCTGGGCTCAGGCTGGTGTATTTTAATGCCAGGTCCATGGCTAATAAGTCTTCCCTCCTCCGAGGTGATTGAGGAGGAGGCTGCGGACCTGGCCTGCATCACGAGACCTGGTTGGGGCGGAGGAGGAGTCCCTCTGGTGATCTATGCCCCCAGGTTTTGGATTCTGCACGGTCACGGGCTCAGGAGGAGGTGGTGGAGTAGCTGTGGTTATTGAGACCCTGACTCCAAGGGAGGTCGCTGTTCCTGAGATAGGCGGAAGTGAGACCCTCCTCCTGAGGTGGGGGCCTGGTGGTGGGTGGGTTTGCTGCTGACATACCTTTCCCCAGCTGTGTGGCAGCAACCCTGCCTGGGTTTCTCGGCGTCCTCTCGGGGTGGCGGTGGATCTCCCAGGGCTTATGGTCCTGGGTGATTTTAATCTGCCTCCCTGGGAGGCGTCGGGTTTGGCCCAGGAATTCATGGCATCCATGGGGCCATGGGCCTGACCCAGTTGATTCAAGGCCCGACTCACGAGGGAAACACTCTCGACCTAGTTTTGTCTCAGAACAGTGGCGTAGTGATAGAGGCAGGCCAGTTGTACAATACTGCCCGTCCCATGGTCTGATCACTATCTCCTGCGGCTGGTCTTCCAACAGGCTGCCCCCACTGCTGGGATGAGGAACCACTTAGATGGTTCCGCCCCAGGCGCCTGATGGACCCTGAGAGGTTCCAGGCGGAACTGGGGTCTTTCCCCACTTCCCTTGCCCACAACTCTGCCGAGGACCTGGCGGCGGCAGCAGGCTGCTGGGGCTGCCCTCGACAGGGTTGTCCCCATGCGTCCCCTCACACCGTGGATCCGGGTGGCTCCTTGGTATACTGAGGAGCTCCGGGAGATGAAGCGCCATCGGAGGGGTTTAGAGAGCAGGTGGAGGCCACCGCTCCCAATCCATCGAGCCCAGCTAAGAGCCCATATTAGGACTTACCTGGTAGCTATGAGGGTGGCGAGAGGTCTTATCTCTCCACCCTCGTGGCGTCTGCAGATAACCGCCCAGCCGCCCTGTTTAGGGCCACCCGTTCCCTCCTACATCCGAGGGAGGTGGTGGACCCTCTCGAGGAAGGGCTGAGGAATTTGGTCAATATCTGTCGGATAAGATCGCTTTCGGTTGGTGGGTTGTGTTCCACCTTGCAGTGGTCTGAGGATGGTGGTGCAAGCAGTCTGGCCGATGTGATCTGGGCTGAGTTCGATCCTGTTTCCGAGGATGAAGTGGACAGGATTATGCGGCGTCTGAGCTCCACCACATGTTTGTTGGACCCGTGCCCTTCCTGGTTGGCTTATGCGCCAGGGAGGTCACCTGCGGTTGGCTCGGGCAGTGGTCAATGCTTCGTTAAGGGAGGTGTCTTTCCCTCTGCCTTGAAAGAGGCGGTGGTGAGGCCCCTCCTGAAGAAGCCTGCCCTGGACCCGACCGTGTTAGACAACTTTCGTCCAGTCTCCAACCTTTGTTTTTGGCGAAGGTTGTTGAGAGTGTGGTGGCTCAGCAGTTTCCACTTTTCCTGGATGAAGCGGACTACCTAGATCCGTACCAATCGGGCTTCGGCCTGGTTTCAGCAGGAGGCGGCATTGGTGCACTGATGGATGATCTCTGGAGGGCCGGGACAGGGGTTTTCTCTGTCCTGGTCCTATTAGACCTCTCAGCGGCTTTCGATACCATCGACCATGGTATCCTTTGCGATGCCTCGAGGGGCTGGGAGTGGGGGCACTGTTCTTGGTGGCTCTCCTCCTACCTCTCGGGGCAGTGCATGTCGGTGTTGACAGGGGGACAGAGGTGGGCCCGAGCTCACTTGTGGGGTCCCTCAGGGGTGGTCCTCTCCCCTTTATTTAATATCTACATGAAACCACTGGGTGAGATCATTAGTGGTTTTGGGGTGAGGTATCACCAGTATGCTGATACCCAGTTATACATCTCCACCCCAAACCAGATCAGTGATGCCCTCTCTGTGATGACTCACTGTCTGGATGCGGTGCGGATCTGGATGGGCGGAAACATGCTTGGCTCAACCCGGCCAAGACTGAGTGGCTGTACATACCGGCATCTCGGTCCAGTCAGGAATGTCCATCGTTGACCATAGGGGGAGTGGTGTTGCCCCTGTGGATAGGGCGCGGAACCTGGGGTCCTCCTGGATGCGGCTCCAGTTGGAGGAGCAGGTGGGGGCCATCGCCAGGGGGCCTTTGCCCAGGTCGGCTGGTTTGCCAGCAGCCCGTTTCTGGACCGAGATGCCCTGCGTGCAGTCACTCATGCCCTTGTTACCTGCGACTTCGACTACTGCAATGCCCTCTATTTAGGACTGCCCTTGCATACCATCCGGAGATTGCAGCTGGTGCAGAATGCGGCGCGGTGGTGATGGGAGTTACCGATTCTCCCATATTACCCCCTCCTGCGACCTGCATTGGTTGCGGTTGCTGCGGTGAGATTCAAGGTTTTGGCTTTAACATTCAAAGTCCTACGACATGGGTCCACAATATTTAAGGGAGCGTCTGCCGATGTCGAGTGCCAACCGCCCTGTACGGGCACACAGGCAGGGGCTCCTCGGGGTCCGTCGGCAAGTCAATGTCGGCTGGCGGTCCCCGGTGGCGAGCCTATTCTGTGGCGGTCCCTGACTTATGGAACCAACTGCCTCTAGACCTCCGTCTGGCCCCTGACCTCCGCACCTTCTGCCCGATTTGAAGACCTGGCTATTTGACCAAGCGGGCTGTGACTACCTCACGGGGGTATGGGATAGTTTTAAAGTATTTTAATTCGGTCTTATTGGACTTTATAGTTGTTTAATTCTTTTTAATTATTTATTGTATCTGTATGTTTTAATTGTGAGCACCCGAGTCTTGGGAGGGGAGTGACATATAAAATCAATAAAATAAATAAATAAATAAATATAGCCACTCCCCTCATGTATGCTTTTGTAGTGTCCCATAGGTTTTGTACATTCGTATCTTTTTTATTTTCTTGGAAGAAAAAACACAATTGTTCTTCCATTTTCAGTTTAAACTCTTTATGATTTAGGATCAATCTTTTCAGGATCCATCTGTGTCTCTTTTTCTTCCCCTTCCATTTAATTTTTAATGGGTTATGATTGGCCCATAGATTGATATCATTTCTGTTCTCTTCCAAGGAAGAGGACCTGGATGATGAAGAGGAGGAACAGGCAATGCCTTTCTCCCCAGGACCTTCCTCCCTGGCAATGCCTCCTCCCCAGGACCTTCCTCTCCAGGACCTTCCTCCCTGACAATGCCTCCCTCCCCAGGACCTTCCTCTCCAGGACCTTCCTCCCTGACAATGCCTTCCTCCCCAGGACCTTCCTCCCTAGCAATGCCTCAGGTTTCTTGAGGAAAGCCAAGAGGAACAGCCTGAGAGGCATGCTCATGCGGCCACGGCTGGGGAGTGAGGAGGAGGATTCCTGGCTTGATCCCAGGCAGCGTCAGAGGAGACAAGCGTCAGCAGCAGCGTGGGGGCGTGGGAGGGCCAGAGATTGAGCTGGACCACACCCACAAGGTATAAAGTGGGTGTGCCTACGTTGCAAACTCCGTGCGTGACAAAGTTGAACTCCGTCTGACAAAGTTGAACCATCCAAATTCTTCTGTTAGGTGTCGGTGGACTTTGGGAGTAAAACCCCTTCTAGCTCAGTGAGTACTCTGATACCTGACAGCTCTGAACTTGGCAGTCAGAGTGTGTGTGATTGCCAAGAGTCTTATCAGCTGCAGCAAATTGGCTTTTGGAGACAGGCCAGCGTGACTCTCAGTGCGGGTGTTGGTGCCAAGTTTCCTTACCTTCTGGAGAAGGGAAGGGGAGACAGAACATTTTGTCATGCACCCCAAAAGACCCTAACCATCTTCAAACCAAGATGGACCAGCAGCAGCAGCAGCAGCAGCAGCTACACCAGTTACAAACTGAGAATCATGGTTTACAGCAGCAAGTGGTGCAATTAGCAGCTCAACTTGCCTTGCTGAATGTTCCTGCAGCTCTTCCTCCCCCTCCCCGTCGGAAATGCCCGGTAGCTGTGCCAGATAAGTTTTCTGGGCAGCCAGAAATGTTTCCGGCTTTTATGGGACAGTGCGGGTGGCCGAGTTCGTGACAACGACTCGCGAACCCATGGAGCTGGGAGCGGCTGGAACTCGCTTGTCAACCAGGAGCGAACACGGCGTCAAGGGGTTTGTGTTTGTATTGTGGGGAGCCTGGACATTGCTGCTTCCTGTCCCCGAAAGCAAGCGTGGGGCTCAAGCCCGTGCCTGAATCTCGGCATGATCAAGCCAGGAAGCAGGGGCGGGCCGACCTGGAAACCCTAGGCGGGCAAGTACTAAACCTCCACCTGACTGCGCGGCTGTGGACTCTGGGCCCTCGGCATCTGATATTGGACACTCAGGTTTCTTGCCCAACCAGGTGAAGGGGATCCAGGCATCGCTGGTGGATTCAGGAGACACGACTAACTTTATGGACCAGGCCTTCATGGCATTTTAAGGTCCCTTTGGATCCGGTGGACCCTCCGATCTTGAGTAGAGACAATTGATGGGCAGGAACTGGCCGCAGGACCCATTAAGTTCGCCACCCAGCCTTTGCGTCTAACCATTGGGGCACATGAGGAAGCAATCGGCTTCTATGTCACCATGAGACCTTCATTTCCCAATGGTCCTGGGTATGGCCTGGCCGGACTCACAATCCTCAGGTGGCATGGTGGCAAGCAGCCATCTCTTTCCAGTCTGCAGTGCGCCGACCACATCCGCCACACCTGTGCGGCCAGGGCGTCTCTACCCGGTCGTCTCCTACCTCCTGAACTGAGGGACTTCACAGATGTGTTCAGCGAGGCGGGACCGTTTACCTCCACATCGGCCCTCGATTGCCCGTGGACCTTCTGCCTAATGTGTCGTTGCCTGTGGGACGTCTGTACTCCATGTCTGAGCCGAGTTGGCACCCTATGGGACTTTCTGGACAAAAACCTGGCCCGAGGTTCATCCTTCGTCGTCCCTCTCGCAGCACCAGTCCTCTTTGTCAAGAAGAAGGCGGAGACCCTACGCTTGTGTTGCGATTACTGCGGCTCGCGCCATCGCGGTGGAATCACTACCCCCTGCCTCTCATTCGGAGTTGATGGGCTTGAGGGAGGCCACCATCTTCACCAAGCTTCGACCTCGAGGGGCTTACAACCTGGTGCGGATACGAGAGGGGGACGAATGGAAGACGGCGTTTGGCACCCGTTACGGCCATTTGAAGCACACGGTGATGCCGTTCGGGTTGACCAACGCTCCTGCAGTCTTCCAACACTTCATGAACGATGTGTTCAGGGACATGTTGGATAAGTTCATGGTGGTCTACCTGAACGACATCTTGATCTACTCTAGGTCCAGGGAAAGCCACCTGCAACAGGTCCGTCTGGTGTTGCAGCGCCGGGAAGCACCGACTCTATCTTGGCTGGAGAAATGTCTCTTCTTCCAGACTTCCATAGAGTTCCTGGGGCATCATGGCTCGAAGGCATCGCTATGGACCCTCGGAAAGTGGAGGCCTTGTGTGGTTGGGAACCCCTGGTCCGGCGTGAAAGATGTCCAGCGCCTACTGGGGTTGCGCCAACTATTACGGACCTTCATCGGGTTTGCCGCGTTGACTTACCCGATAACCCAGCTCGCCGCAGAAGGTTCCGTTCCACTGGGGTCCCCGCAGCAACAGGCTTTTGAGGCCCTCAAGAAAGCCTTTGTCACAGAACCGTCTTGAGGCACCCGACCCGCAGCCGTCCTTTTGTGTGGAGGCGGACGGCGTCCAACATGGCTATTGGAGCAGTGCTGTTGCAGGCCCTGGTGGCTGGCGGCACTCTTTTCCCCTAAACTTACTATTGGCGGAAACTCAATCCTTCCGGCGCCTACACACAATCTGGGAAAAAGAGCTGCTGGCTATCAAAGCTGCCTTTGAGGCTTGGTGGCATCATCTCGAGGGGGCCGGGCACCAGATAGAGGTCCGAACAGACCATCGGAATCTGGAACATCTGACAACGGCCAGGAAGTTGAACCAGCAGCAGATCCGGTGGTCGTTGTTTTTTGGCCGGTTCAACTTTCGTGTGACCTACATTCCCAGCGGTCACAATGGGCCGGATGCCCTATCCCATAACCCAGTACCTGTGCCCCAAAGACTCGCCTCCTCTGCGGACGGTGCTGCCAGCAGAAGCCTTGGCTGCAGTCCAGGAACCGGTAGACTTCCGGGCTCGGTGCGAGAAGCATGGCTTGGGCCGCAGTGCAGCAGAGGAAAGCGGAGGTCGACCCCGACTCCTCATGGACTTTGGAGGAGGGCCTACTCAAGCATCGGGGACGGCTGTACATGCTCACGGGGCCGCTTCAGGCCCTTCTCTTGACTCAGTGTCACGACAACCCGGCAGCTGGCCATTTTGGCTACTTCAAGACCCTCCACCTCGTGACTCGGACTTTTTGGTGGCCTCAAATGCGGCATGACGTCCACGCTTATGTGACATCCTGTGTGCCATGCCGGCAAGTGAAAGCCGCGACAGGTGCGCCTCCTGGTCTCCTCCACCCTCTACCCACTCCAGACAGACCATGGGGAGCGATCTCTATGGACTTCTTGCCTGACTTGCCATCGTCCTATGGCTTTACGACTGTGCTGCTGGTGGTGGACATGCTGACCAAAATGGCCCACTTCATCCCATGTCGTGCCCTGCTAACGGCCCGCACGACTGCCCATCTGTTCGTCCAGCATATTTTCCGCCTCCATGGCCTGCCGGACAGGGTGGTTTCCGACATGGCGTGCAATTTATGGCCCAATTCTGGAAGAGCCTGATGACCGCGTTACAAGTGCAGGTGTGCTTGTCCTCATCGCACCATCCCGAGACTGATGGGGGAACAGAGAAGGTCATTGGCATCCTGGGGCAGTACTTGCGCTGCTTTGTCAACCAACGGCAGACCGACTGGGCCGATTACCTCGCTCTGGCGGAGTTCGCGTTCAACAACTCCCAGCACACCTCCACCCAGGTGACTCCGTTCTACGCCAATGTGGGCTACCATCCGTGGTTCTTCCCTCTGACACCCTTGGATTCCCCTGTTCCCAAGGCTCAGGACTTCCTTTCCGAGCTGTACTCCGTTCAGCAGTTGGCGCAGCAACACCTGATACAGGCCAAGGAGGACTACAAGCGGTACGCCAACCGCTCTCGACGGGCGATGCCCCCGCTGGCGGTGGGAGACTGAGTGTGATTATCCACAAAGCACCTCCCGGCTGACCGCCCGGTAAAGAAACTGGACCACCGGTTCATCGGCATACCCATTGAGGCGGTCATCAACCCTGTGGCCTATCGTCTAACCCTACCGCACTCTATGAAGATTCACCCGGTTTTCCACCGCTCCCTTCTGGTTCCTGAAGCCCCCTCGTGTTATCTCCGACGTCCCACCGATCCTGCTTCAGCACCTGCACCCGCTGAGGCTGACAGAAGACAGCGAGGTGGTCAGCATTCGGGACTCCCGTTGGTTGAAGGGGTGGTTTCACTATTTGGTTGAGCGGACGGGGGACGGGACGGAGGACTTGTCTTGGGTGGATGCTTCCACGCTCCACGCCTCGACCCTTACGCAGCAATTCCCCTCTCGGCCACATCCTGCCCATCAGACTTGGGGGAAGGGCCCTGCGGTGGGGGATAGTGTTGTGGCCCGCCTCCTGAGCCTGTGTTGACAGAGGAAGAGGACCTGGATGATGAAGAGGAGGAACAGGCAATGCCTTTCTCCCCAGGACCTTCCTCCCTGGCAATGCCTCCCTCCCCAGGACCTTCCTCTCCAGGACCTTCCTCCCTGACAATGCCTCCCTCCCCAGGACCTTCCTCTCCAGGACCTTCCTCCTGACAATGCCTTCCTCCCCAGGACCTTCCTCCCTAGCAATGCCTCAGGTTTCTTCGAAAGCCAAGAGGAACAGCCTGAGAGGCGCATATCAGTGCGGCCACAGCTGGGGAGTGAGGAGGAGGATTCCTGGCTTGATCCCAGGCAGCGTCAGAGGGAGAAGCGTCAGCAGCAACGTAGGGGTGGGAGGGCCAGAGATTGAGCTGGACCACACCCCACAAGGTATAAAAGTGGGTGTGCCTACGTTGAAACTCCGTGCGTGACAAAGTTCGAACCATCCAAGAATTCTGTTAGTGTATGTGGACTTTGGGAGTAAAAAACCCTTCTAGCTCAGTGAGTACTCTGATACCTGACAGCTCTGAACTTGGCAGTCAGAGTGTGTGTGATTGCCAAGAGTCTTATCAGCTGCAGCAAATTGGCTTTTGGAGACAGGCCAGCGTGACTCTCAGTGCGGGTGTTGGTGCCAAGTTTCCTTACCTTCTGGAGAAGGGAAGGGGAGACAGAACACTTTTGTAGTCTTGTTTTTTGTTAGTAACTGCATTAAAATCTCCCATAATACAGATATTGTCATATTCTATCTCTTGAATGATGTTATATAGTTTCTTGTAAAATTGTTCTAACCCACTGTTCGGGGCGTATATTCCTACTAGCATCACACATTTTTTATTTAATATTGTTTCTATAACCAGTATCCTGCCTTCATTATCTTTGTAAATTTGCCTAGCTGAGAGTGCTTTTTTGATATATATTGCTACCCCTCTCGTTTTATTTTGCGCTAATGATGTAAACGCATTCCCCAATTTGGGGTAGTTTAGTAGGTATTTGTGCTGTTCTTTTATGTGTACTTCTTGGAGCCCTATGATATCCAAATTCATTTTATTTTATTTTATTTTATTTTTTAAGGTTTTTATTAAATAATCACACATAAACATGAACAGAACATGGACCAAACAAGAACATACATTAAATTTGAACCGGGTACTGCTGAGCTTGCATCACTCATTGTCCATCATTTGTTAAGTCCAATTCAGAAAGGCTATTGGGTCTTTCTCCTGTCTAGCCATCCATAGAAATTGTTCCATATTTTGTAATAGTCCGTTTCTTCCTTATTTTTGATTTCCATTGTCAATTTGTCCATCTCCACGCACGCAATAATCTTTCTTATTAATTCCGCTTCTGTTGGAGTTTGGTGTTTTCAATTTTGTGCAAAAGCCATCCTCGCTGCTGTAATAATGTGAATCATTAAATAGAAGGTTTCTTTCGGGTATATCTTGGTAGTGATTCCTAGTAGGAAAAATTCTGGTCTAAAGTATATTTCCTCGTCACAGATTTCTTGTAGCCATTTGCATATTTCGTTCCAAAATTCCTGGGCCTTTCTGCAACTCCACCATATATGGTAATACGTTCCTCTTTCCTTGTTGCACTTGGGAGAAAATTTATTATTTATTTTAGCTAGTCTTGTTGGTGTTATGTGCCATCTGTAAAATAGTTTGTATAGATTTTATTTATATGGTGTTGCTAAAGTTATTTTTTTGTTTCTAGTCCAGATTTTCTGCCAATCATCCAAATTTATGTTATAGCCGAAATTTCTCATCCATAATATCATTGTTTCTTTTACTTTTTCTTCTTCTAATTTGGCTTCTAATAATACTTGATAAGTTTTTTTAATCATTTTTTCATCTGGTCCTAGCAGAAGTTTTACTGATGCCCAATTCCTTCTTATCTTTTAAGTATTTAGATTGGAGTTGCAGATAGGCCCACCATTCCAATTCTATTCCCTGCTCAGTCAACTGCTGCCTAGTTTGTAATTCCCCTTTTTCATCTAATAGTTCCTCATATGTAATGATTTTGTCGTATTGTAGTAGGTGTGGGTGCATCAAGGCTTCTAATGTTGATAACCAAATTGGAGTTTGAATGTACATTTGTTTCTTAATTTTAAACCAAGTATGTAAAAGTGTCTGTCTAACTTTATGTTTTTGCACATAGCTGTGTCCCTTTATACTATCTTGTCCGAGGAAGGTGTGCCACCCTGACTGGAGGTTGTATCCCTCTAATGTTAATATTCTTTTGTTTGTGTGGTTAATCCAATCTTTTAACCAGGTCATTGTTGCAGCTCTGTGGTACAGCTCCCAGTCTGGGAGGCCAAACCCCCTCTCTCGTGGCATCCTGTAATAGTTTTAATTTTACCCTCGGTTTTTCTTTTGCCAAATAAAATTCGATACTAATCTGTTTAATTCATCAAAGAAGGTTCTTTCTAATTTTATAGGGGCATTTTGGAAGAGAAATAAAATTTTAGGTAAAATATTCATTTTTATCGTGGCTATTCTTCCCATAAAGGATAGGTTTAAATTGTTCCATCTTCTTAATTCATCAGTTATTCGTTTAATAAGAGGATCATAATTGTCCTTCTTAAGTGTACTATGCCTGGCTGATATAGTGATTCCCAGATACTTTATTTTTTCAACAATTTCAATGCCCATTGATGCCACCAGTAATTGTTTCTGTTTATTTGTCATGTTTTTAGTGATCATTTTTGTTTTGTTTTTGTTGACCTTTAGACCCGCTACAAGTCCAAATTCATCTAATTTTTCTAATAGTTTAGGCCCAGAGGTTTGTGGTTCTTCTAGAATAAAAAGTAGATCATCCGCAAATGCTTGTAATTTGAACTCTTCCTTTTTTATTTTTAGGCCTTTTATCTCGCTTTCTTTTTTAATTGTCCTGATTAAAGCCTCTAAGGTCATAATAAACAACAATGGCAACAGTGGGCATCCTTGTCTAGTTCCCTTCTGGATTTGAAATTTTTCTGTGAGTCCCCCATTAATTAGAATTGTAGCTTCTTGTCTTTGGTAAATGGCCAGGATTACATTTATAAATTTGGGTCCTAAATTCAAGTGTTTGCTTTGTTGTAAAATAAAATCCCATTTTACATTATCGAATGCCTTTTGGGCATCTAGGAATAGTAGTGCTGCTTGTTCTGCACTACGGTCTTCATAGTATTCTAGTACATCTAGTGTTACTCTGATGTTATTTCTAAGGTGTCTATGTGGGAGAAACCATTTTGGTCTGTAGATATAAGTTTATTAAGTTTTTTTCAATCTTTCGCCAGAATAGTCATGAAAAGTTTATAGTCAACGTTGAGTAAAGAGATTGGTCGATAACTCCCTGGGTCTGTCAAATCGGTTCCTGCTTTAGGAATAATGGATATTTTTGCTTCCTGCCAAGATTGGGGACACTTAGCCTGTCTAAAACTTCATTAAAGATTTTTAACATTTCTTTTCCTAATGTATCCTGCTGTGTTTTATAAATTTCAGCCGGTAGGCCATCTGGTCCCGGAGCTTTGTCAATTTTTTGCCTGTTAATGGCCTTACTTCCTGAAGAGTTATACTGTGATTTAGGGATTCTTTGTCATCCTCTGAGATTTCTATAAAATCAGCGTTTTTTAGATACCTTTGAATTTGGTCTTCTGTTACGTGGTTTACCTCTGTATATAGATCATTATAGTATTTTTTAATAATCTGCCTTTTTTCTTCCTCTTTAAAACATATCTCCCCTTGTTCATTTCTTAATTTAGTAACCCATCTCTTTTCATTTTGTTTCTTAAGTTTAGAGGCTAACCACCCTTGGTATTGTTTCTCGCTTTTTTAATTTCTGCTAATAACTCTTTCCTTGTCCATTAAGTTTATTTTATGTTTGATTATATCCAATTGTAATTTAACTTGTTTATCTTGTGGTGATCTGCAATTTCTCTGCCCCATTCCTTGTATTCTTGTTCTAATTTTGCTCTTTTGTTGTTTTTTTTCCTTATTTTTCCTGGCCATATATTTAATAGACACTCCTCTCATTACTGCTTTAGCTGTATCCCAATTATTTTGTAGAGAGGTGTCCTCAGGTTTATTTTCTGGAAAAAGAGTTCTAACTCTTTTGCTAACATTTTGTTAAATGTTTCATCTTTTAGAATCGACCTCTGAGCATCCAATTTAATTGTTGTTGTTGTCCCTCCCACCTAAGCCTAATCATGTTGTGATCTGCTAGTATGTTTGGTTCCATTGTTATGTCTAGAATTTCTGAATTTAGTTTTTTGGTCATCCACATCATATCCAGTCTTGACAAGGACATATGTGACGTTTGGAGTAATAAGTAAACTGTTTTTCCCTATGTTCCTTTCTCTCCAAACATCGCTAATATTAAATTCTTTAATGAGGTCTGAAAATACTTTTGTAACTTTTTTTCTTTTCTAGGTTGATATTATTTCCCTTGTAGTCCAATGATTTGTCTATGACCGCATTGAAATCCCCATGATG
>SOZL01001487.1:0-34407 GCA_009733165.1 Naja naja
ATGCCATGGGCCTGACCCAGTTGGTTCAGGGCCCGACTCATGAGGGGGAAACACCTCAACCTAGTTTTTGTCTCGAACGGTGGCGGAGTGATATAGGGCAGGCTAGTTGTATGCACCCTGCCCGCCCCATGGTCTGATCACTATCTCCTTCGGCTGGTCTTCCAACAGGCCGCCCCCCACCGCTGGGATGAGGAGCCACTGAGATGGTTCCGCCCCAGACGCCTGATGGACCCTGAGAGGTTCCAGGCGGAACTGGGGTCTTTTCCCACTTCCTTGCCCACAACTCTGCCGAGGACCTAGCTGCCGCTTGGCAACAGGCTGCTGGGGCTGCCCTTGACAGAGTTGTCCCCATGCGCCCCTTAGGCGCCGTGGATCCCCGGTGGCTCCTGGTATACAGAGGAGCTCCAGAGATGAAGCGCTGCGGGAGGGGTTTAGAGAGCAGGTGGAGGGCCACCGCTCCCAATCTGATCGAATCCAGTTAAGAGCCCATATTAGGACTTACAGCTATGAGGGAGGCGAGAAGGTCCTATCTCTCCACCTCATAGCCCATGATAACCGCCCAGCCGCCCTGTTTAGGGCCACCCGCTCCCTCCTATATCCGGGGAGATGGTGGACCCTCTCCGGGAAGAGCTGAGGAATTTGGTCAATATCTGTTGGATAAAATTTCACGGATTAGGGCGGGTTGTGCTCCACCTTGCAGTGGTCTGAGGATCGTGGTGCAAGCAGTCTGGCCGATGTGATCTGGACTGAGTTCGATCCTGTTTCGAGGATGAAGTGGACAGGATTATGCGGCGTGAGTTCCACCACATGTTTGTTGGACCCGTGCCCTTCTTGGTTGGCTTATACGCCAGGGAGGTCACCTGCGGTTGGCTCGGGCAGTGGTCAGCGCTTCATTAAGGGAGGGTGTCTTTCCTCCGCCCTGAAAGAGGCGGTGGTGAGGCCCCTCCTGAAGAAGCCTGCCCTGGACCCGACCGTGTTAGATAACTTTCGTCCAGTCTCCAACCTTCGTTTTAGCGAAGGTTGTGGAAATGTGGTGGCTCAGCAGTTTCCACTTTTCCTGGATGAAGCGGACTACCTAGATCCGCACCAATCGGGCTTCGGCCTGGTTTCAGCAGGCGGCATTGGTGCACTGATGGATGATCTCTGGAGGGCCGGGACAGGGATTTTCCTCTGTCCTGGTCCTATTAGACCTCTCAGCGGCTTTCGATACCATCGACCATGGTATCCTTTTGGCCTCGGGGGCTGGGAGTGGGGGCACTGTGCCGGTGGTCTCTCTCTCCTCGCGTGGTGTTGACGGGGGCAGAGGTCGGCCCGAGGGTACTCACTTGTGGGGTCCCTCAGGGGTCGGTCCTCTCCCCTTTATTCAATATCTACATGAAACCGCTGGGTGAGATCATCCGTGGTTTTGGGGTGAGATACCATCAGTATGCTGATGATACTCAGCTATACATCTCCACCCCAGGCCAGATCAGTGATGCCCTCTCGTGATGACTCGCTGTCTGGATGCGTGCGGACCTGGATGGACGAAACATGCTTGGCTCAATCCAGCCAAGACTGAGTGGCTGTACATACCGGCATCTCGGTCCAGTCAGGAGTGTCCATCGTTGACCATAGGGGAGTGGTGTTGCCCCTGTGGATAGGGCTGGAACCTGGGGTCCTCCTGGATGCGGCTCCAGTGGAGGATCAGGTGGGGGCCGTGCCAGGGGGCCTTTGCCCAGGTCGGCTGGTTCGCCAGCTTCGCCGTTTCTGGACCGAGATGCCCTGCGTGCAGTCACTCATGCCCTTGTCACCTCGCGACTTCGACTACTGCAATGCTCTCTATTTAGGACTGCCCTTGCATACCATCCGAGGTTGCAGCTGGTGCAGAATGCGGCTGGTGGTGATGGGAGTTACCCGATTCTCCCATATTACCCCCCCGCGGTCTGCATTGGTTGCCGGTTGCGCCCGGTGAGATTCAAGGTTCTGACTTTAACATTCAAAGTCCTACCGACATGGGTCCACAATATTTAAGGGGCTGCTCCTGCCGATATCGGCGCCACCCATCCCGCGGGCACATAGGCAAGGACTCCTCGGGGTCCCGTCGGCAAGTCAATGTCGGCTGGCGGTCCCCGGCGAGCCTATTCTGTAGCGGTCCCCGACTTATGGAATGAACTGCCTCTGGACCTCCGTCTGGCCCCTGACCTCCGCACCTTCGCTGACTTAAAGACCTGGTTGTTTGACCAAATCGGGCTGTGGTTACCTCACCTGGGCCATGGGATAATTTTAAGTATTTTAATTTGGTTTTATTGGGCTTAAATTGTTTAATTCTTTTTTAAATAATTATTGTATTGTGTGTTTTAATTGTGAGCCTAGTCTTCGGAGATGGGCTGCATATAAGTCCAATAAATAAATAAATAAATAAATAATATAGTTTTAAGTAATTTATTGTTGTATTGTATTTTAGTGTGAGCCGCTCCGAGTCCCTTGGGAGAGGGCATATAAAATCGAATAAATAAATAAATAAATAAATAAATAAATAAATAAATAAATAAAATGATACTCAAATCATTCTGAATCTTATATTTGAATTTAGGACCTAAATTTCTAAATGTAATCAAGGCTATTTACCAAAAACAATATGCTACAATACTAATCAATGGGGGACTTACAGAAAAATTTCAAATACAAATAGGAACGAGACAAGGCTGCCCACTGTCACCACTGTTGTTCATTATGACATTAGAGGCTTTAATTAGGACAATTAAAAAAGATAGTGATGTAAAAGGATTAAAAGTAAAAAGGGAAGAATTTAAACTGCAAGCATTCAGGCGACCTTCTTTTATTCTAGAAGAACCTCAATCTTCAGGACCCAAACTCTTAGAAAAACTGGACCAATTTGGTTTTGTAGCAGGATTAAAAATAAATAAAAAGAAAACAAAAATGATTACCAAGAATATGACAAATAAACAGAAAGAATTACTGGCCTCAATTATGGGCATTGAAATTGTTGAAAAATAAAATATTTAGGAATTATTATATCCCCTAGACACAGCTGAAGAAAGACAATTATGATCCGCTTATTAAACAAATAAGGAAGATCTAACAAGATGGAATAATTTAAAATTATCCTTTATGGGTAGGATAGCCACGATTAAAATGAATATTTTACCAAAAATCTTATTTCTCTTTCAAAATGCTCCCATAAAATTAAAAAAATCCTTCTTTGATGAACTGAATAGATTAATATCAAATTTTATTTGGGAAAAAAAAAGACCAAGGGTAAAACTAAAACTACTACAAGATGCAACCTAAAGAGAGGGATTTGGCTTACCAGATTGGGAGTTGTATCATAGTGCTGCAATCATGACCTGGATAAAAGATTGGATAAATCATACAAATACTAGAATATTAACACTAGAAGGTTATAACCTTCAGACAGGATGGCACTTTTTTCTTGGACAGGATAGTTTAAAGGGATACAGCTATGTTCTAAAACACAAAGTTAGACAGACACTTTTACACACTTGGTTCAAAATTAAGAAACAAATGTATATTCAAACACCAATCTGGATATCAACACTAGAAGCCTTGATGCATCCACATTTACTACATTATGATAAAATTATTACTTATGAAGAACTGTTAGATGAAAAGGAGATTTACAAACTAGACAGCGGTTGAGTGAACAGGGAATAGAATTAGAATGGTGGGCCTATCTACAACTCCAAGCTAAACATGCAAAAGACAAAAGGAATTGGGCATTAGCAAAACTAGGACGGAATTAGATGAAATTTTGTTAGGACCAGACGTAAAAATGATTAAAAACATATCAAGTATTACTACAAACTAAATTAGAAGAAGAAACTGTAAAAGAAACAATGATATGCTGGATGAGAGATTTTGGTTATAGCATAGTTTTGGATGATTGGCAAACTATCTGGACTAGAAATAAAAAAATAACTTCCGCAATTCCATTTAAAGAAAATTTGTATAAACTATTCTATAGATGGCATATAACACCAACAAGATTAACTAAAATGAATAATAAGATTTCTCCCTTTTGTTGGAAGTGTAATAAGGAAAGAGGTACATATTATCACATATGGTGGAGTTGTGGAAAGGCCCAGGAATATTGGAAAGAAATACATAAATGGTTAAGAGAAATTTGTGAAGTAGAGATTAATTTTAAACCAGAATTTTTCTACTGGGAATTACCGATAAGACCTATCCAAGGAAATTCTTTACCTAATGATCCATATTATCACAGCGAGGATGGCTTTTGCACAAAACTGGAAAAATACTGAAACTCCAAAGGAAGCGGAATTAACAAAGAAAATTATTGAGTGCGAGATGGACAAATTGACAATGGAAATTAAAAACAAGGAAGAAACGGACTACTATAAAACATGGAACAACTTCTATGGATGGTTAGATAAGAAAACTCAATAGACTTTTGAACTGGACTTAACTAATGATGGACAATGAATGATACGAGCCTAGCTGTACTTGGTTCGATTTTAATGTATGTTTTGTGTCTGATTATGTTGTGTTTACGTTTTTGCTTGGTTGTGTGTAATTATTAAATAAAATTTAAAAAAAAAAATCATTCTGAATCTTTTTAAATCTCTCCTATGAAACCTGAAGGTGATGGATAACAATTTGCCATTGGTCATCAATTTTTCCATATTGTCATTAATATGGCGATTAATATGATCTTAAAGTAAGCTAATTTGATGTGATTTAAAGAATATAAATTCTTTAAACTGAAGCTTTATTTTAAAAGTTTGATAAAATAACAATGGCTTTAAATCAACTTAAAGGTGACATCAGAAGCCAGCAACAATTGTTGAATCAGATGGATTGGATGGATGGATGGTTGGATGGAGTGGAACATAATTTGCTGCTGGCATCCCTGAAGGAGGAGTCTGGTTGGAAGGCAGGCTGCGTGGAGATGGATGGAGAGGCCATGGACCCTGAAGACTCACAGTGGACAGAACACATGACGGATGAAATAGATTCTTTCCAGAAGATTGAGGGAGATGGGGGAATGGACTTGTCATATTTAACTGGAAAACAATTCTTAAGAGGCATCGTGTTGCAATTTACAGGAGGTCCAAGACTTTGGGGAATCGAAAGCAAATGTTAGGAAAGATCCTAGTTAAAATTTTAAGGAAATGCATTATTATTAAGAATCAAACAAAGATATTTAACCCTGGACAGATTCTGGATGGATCAGAGGTAATGATTGTGGTGGTCTGTGGTAGATGAGAAACCCCCGTAAATTTTCTGTGAGTTAAATACAATAGCAGACAACAAACAATTTTGAAGTTTTGAAATTTAATTTTATTGTTGGATTGCCTGTTAACTACATTTTTCATATTCAGCAGATAGATGACAAGTGAGATAATTGCAAATAGATGCGTAGTTTATAATTGTGAGCCTATTTTGCAAGGGCCAGAAACTATTATTCCTGTATTGTATTCAACTGGGGGGACAATATGCATGTTTTGTCTGTTTTTAATGCACAATTTAAAGAATGTTTCATCTTGTTTTGTCTTGTCTTTCTAATAGTTGTATTTCCCAAAACTTGTATTTTACCTTTTTTGAATAAAATAAAATTTAATAAGAGGAATATCAAGTTTCCAGAAACAATATTTATGATTAGCACACAAGTAAAAAGCAGTAGAAAAAATTCTGATTTTTAGCAACTAGGACTTAACTAACAATATAGTCTCATATAAGAACATGAATGATGGACTGGAAGAAAAATGAGGGATATTGAAGTTGATATGTATGTTTGTGAAAATGCTCTCAAAATCATAGCTAACTGGAAACAGACTCAGAGTCAGCAGGTGAAGCTCATGGAAAGAAGGCAAATGAAGCCATAAGGATCTCAGGAAGTGAAAGTTCTGGTTTGGGGAGACCCCAACTCAATGACCAGGTCACCTTGCAGGCACCACACTTGGAGGAGAATTTGCAAAAAAAAATCTACGTGAACTTCAGGGAAGTCGAAATAAGCCAAGGAAGAGCTCAAAGGAGCTGCTCTTAGCCTGGAGGAAAGACCACAAGGAGAAGAGGTGAAGATCAGGAGGAGTCTGGGAGCCCCTTTTCCAACTGACACAATCTCTCCATTGGAGAAGGGAGGATGCAGCCCTCTTCCAATCACTGACACATGTTACACACGAGGAGTGCAAGATCTGCTCACTATTATTCCAGAGTGTCAATCAGGGAAAAGTGAATTCAGCTACAAGAGAGAAGATTTTAGATGAATGGGGGGAAAAATATCCTATTTTTTTTTAATGCCAGGTCCATGGCTAATAAGTCCACCATCCGTGAGATCATTGAGGAGGAGGCTGCAGACCTGGCTTGTATTACCGAGACCTGGTTGGGTCCCTCTGGTTGAGTTGTGCCCTCCAGGTTTCCGGGTTGTGCACTGGCCATGGGCCCAGGGAAGGGGTGGTGGGGTGGCTGTGGTTATTCGGGAGACCTTGTTTCCAAGGGAGGTCACTGTCCCAGAGATAGGAGGGAGTGAGACCCTCCTCCTGAAGTGGGGGCCTAATGGTCGGGTGGGCTTGCTGCTCTTATACCTTTCTCCCAGTTGTGTGACAGCAGCCCTGCCTGGGCTCCTTGGCGTCCTCGGGGGTGGTGGAGTTCCCGGCCTTATAGTCCTGGGGACTTCAATCTGCCCTCCCTGGGGAACGTCGGGATTGGCCCAGGAATTCAGGGCTTCTATGGAAGTCATGGGCCTGACCCAATTAATCCAGGGCCCGACTCATGAGGGAAACACTCTTGACCTAGTTTTTGTCTCTGAGCAGTGGCGTAGTGACAGAGGGCAAGCCACTTTTGTGGCATTGCCCATTCCATGGTCTGATCACTATCTCCTATGGCTGGTCCTCCAACAGGCCGCGCCCCACTGCTGGGATGAGGAGTCGCTTAGATGGTTCCGCCCCAGGCGCCTCATGGACCCAGAGAGGTTCCAGGCGGAACTGGGGTTTCTTCCCTCTTCCCTTGCCCACAGCTCTGTAGAGGATCTGGCATCTGCTTGGCAACAGGCCGCCTCAGATGCCCTCGACAGGGTTGTCCCCATGCGACCCCTCACACGCCATGGATCCCGGATGGCTCCTTGGTATACAGAGGAGCTCTGGGAGCTGAAACACCATCGGAGGGGCTTAGAGAGCAGGTGGAGGTCCACCCGCTCCCAGTCCGATCGAGCCCAGCTAAGAGCCCATATTAGGACTTACCTGGTAGCTATGAGAGCGGCGAGAAGGTCTTATCTCTCCCCCTCATAGCATCCGCGATAACCGCCCAGCCGCCCTGTTTGGGCTACCCTGTCTCCTTCGTCCGGGGGGGCGACCCATTCTTGGGAAGGGCTGAGGAATTTGTCAATATCTGTCGGATAAGATCGCCGAATTCGAGCGGGTTGTCCTTGATTTGCAGTGGTCTGAGGAACGGGATACAGGCAGTCTGGCCATTGTGATCTGGGATGAGTTCGATCCTGTTTCCGAGGATGAAGTGGACAGGACTATGTGGTGGCTGAGTTCCACCACATGTTTGTTGGACCCGTGCCCTTCCTGGCTGGCTTATGCCACCAGGGAGGTCACCTGCGGTTGCCTCTGGGCAGTTGTCAACACTTCATTAAGGGAGGGTGTTTTTCCCTCTGCCTTGAAGGAGGCGGTGGTGAGACCCCTCCTGAAGAAGCCTGCCCTGGACCCGACCGTGTTAGACAACTTTCGTCCAGTCTCCAACCTTCACTTTTTGGCAAAGGTTGTTGAGAGTGTGGTGGCTCGGCAGTTTTCACTCTTCCTGGATGAAGCGGACTACCTGGATCCGTATCAATCGGGCTTCCGACCTGGTTTCAGCACGGAGATGGCATTGGTCGTGCTGATGGATGATCTCTGGAGGGCCGGGACAGGGTTTTCCTCTGTCCTGGTCCTATTAGACCTCTCAGCGGCTTTTGATACCATCGACCATGGTATCCTTTTGCGACGCCTCAAGGGGTTGGGAGTGGGGGGCACTGTTCTTCAGTGGTTCACCTCCTACCTCTCAAGGTCACAATCAGTGGGGGGCAGAGATCAACCCCGAGGGTGCTCTCTTGTGGGGTCCCTCAGGGGTTGGTTCTCTCCCCTGCTATTTAACATCTATATGAAGCCGCTGGGTGAGATCATCCGTGGTTTCGGGTGAGATTCCATCAGTGCAGATGACACCCAGCTGTACATCTCAACCCGAACCAAATCAGCGATGCCCTCTCCTGATGACCCAGTGTTTGGATGCGATGCATTTGGATGAGCGGGAACTGCTTTGACTCAACCCGGCCAAGACTGAGTGGCTGTGCATACCGGCATCTCAGCCCAGTCAGGAATATCCATCTTTGGCCATAGGGGAGAGGTGTTGCCCCTGTGGATAGGGCGGAATCTGGGGGTCCTCCTGGATGTTCGGCTCCGGTTGGAGGAGCAGGTGGGGGCCGTCGCCAGGGGGGCCTTTGCCCAGCTCCGCCTTGTTCAACTACGCCATTTCTGGACCGAGATGCCCTGTGCACAGTCACTCATGCCCTTGTTACCTCTAGACTCGACTACTGCAACGCTCTCTACTTGGGACTGCCCTTGCATACCATCCGGAGATTGCAGCTGGTGCAGAATGCAGCGGCTCGGGTGGTGATGGGAGTCTCCCGATTCTCCCATGTTACCCCCTCCTGCGCTGCCTGCATTGGTTGCCGGTTGCGTTCCGGGTGGGATTCAAGGTTTTAGTTTTAACATACAAAGTCCTTCACGACATGGGTCCTCAATATTTAAGGGAGCAACTCCTGCCGACATCGAATGCCAACCGCCCTGTGCGAGCACACAGGCAAGGACTCCTTGGGGTCCCGTCGGCGGGCCAATGCTGGCTGGCGGTCCCCTGATGACGAGCCTATTCTGTCGCAGCCCCTGACCTCTGGAACCAACTTCCCTTGGGGCTCCACCTGGCCCCTGACCTCCGCACCTTCCACCATGATTTGAAGACCTGGTTGTTCGACCAATCCAGGCTGTGACCTTTCCTGGGTGGGGTGGTTTTTATCTTTTTTAGTATTTAAATTGTCTTTTTGGGCTTGTCTTGGTTTAATCTTTTCTTAATTATTTATTGTTGTTGTTTTTAGCTGTGAGCCACCCCGAGTCTTCGGAGATGGGGCGGCATACAAATCAAATCAAATAAATAAATAAATAAATAAATAAATAAATAAATAAATAAATAAATAAATAAAAGAATGAGCTGTTTTAGAGCTGAGCCAGTGAAGAAGAGCAGTTCAGTCTCCTCTTCATGGATTGTCTGAATGCAAACACTGAGCAGCCAACAGTAAGAGATGCTTGAACTAGGATTCCTGCAGAGAGGAGGGGTTGGGCTAGATGGTCTCAGTGGCTCTTACAAATTCATAATGGTAAAATTCTGTGATCCTATTTATAAACCATACATGCAGGAATTTATTTATGTACTCAGCCTTTTAGCACTAGCCATGTTTAATATCCAAAATTGTCTGTTCTGCTATCTATTCTTTCTTCCCCTGAACAATTAGATTGCCCAAATCTGCTGACCTTTTGTAGCACAAGTAGGGTAGGGGATGACCAGACTGAGCCTGAGTGAGGGGGTCAAAGTCACCACTAGTCTTGAGTGCTGCCCACAGGTGATCTGGGTCCAGCACCCCCCCTCCCCAAGAATTCTGTGGACCCTTGTCTACCACCTGTTTCCCTTGACCATTGGTGGTTCTGATTCTTGTGGACAGCATGAGCCTGGGGTGAACTTTTATGTTCATTTGAACTGCCTGGACTTCATGATTTCCCTGCGCTTGACAAGCAGATTGAGATGATTCTCCTCCTTCTCCTTTGGGTTCCTTCTCCAAAGTAATCAAGATTAATGGACCCCTATTAGGACCCCATACCTGCCATGGCTGCAGACTTGGAGACCCCAACCTCTCTATGCCCTCCTTCCTTCTCCTCCTCTTTCTGGAGGAATAGGCAGCATTCAAGGCATGGGCCAGAATCCGAAAGATAGAGTATGAATGGGGGTCATTTGGCATCCGGATCCTGTTCCTTTTCCTCTGAGTCTCCACTGGGGCTTTCTGGGTGCATCTTTTGCGGCCTTTGACAGAACGGATGTGCTTGTGAAGAAAACAGCGAAAAGAATGACTCATAAATTGTTTTTCCACAAAGAAATAGGGCTCAAAGGCATCATCCACTGGCCTTTCTTTTCCCAGATACCCAAAGTTCCAAATACTATGAATATATTTGAGAAGTCTTTGGTTGCTTATTTTATAGTGTGCAAAATTTGTGAGGATCCAGACTTTCCCTTTAGAGGGTCCTGATAAATCCTCAAATGTTAAATGGAAAGGAAGAATTCTGTCCAGAATGGAATCAAATTCTATGAAGTGAACAAAGACATGGACTTGTCTCCACTTAGAGAGGGCGTCCCTGGAGGCTGCTGTAGGTACAGTTGTTGAGAATTGTTGTGATATAACAACACAAATCCCATTCCTGACAAGCATAGGAGTAAAAATTCTCATGAACTTCTCTCCATTTTCTGTGTCTGAAGCAAAGAGACCAATCAAGGTCCATCTGAAATGGAGAAGGAGTTGGACAATTGCTGGGTACATAACTCCTCTTTTGGGGAATAACTCGTTGAAAAAGGGGAAATGACATTTCTCACTTAAAGCCTCTGAAGAAGTTTCAATACTGAACTGAAAACGCAATGAAGAATGTTGTGTTATACTTAGGGTCAAATCAAGTCCAAAATATTAGCTTTTAATAAATCCAACAATATCAAGAAACAGAATTTTAAACACAGAACATCAACAACATAGTATATAAAAATGAAATTCAAAAAAGACAAAGAATAAAAATGCAATTTCTGTACTACTCCAATAATTTACTGCAATCAGACTCATATGTAGATTTCAACTGAACTGCTTTGTTCCAATAAAGGTCTGGATTCTATATAAATACTTGAATTCTGACTACACAGGAAATATGTTGCTTTTATGTAAGTCTCCTAATCGGTTGTTTGTCTAACGTGCAGTCCAAGACTGATCTCTCTCTTTCTTCTGCAACTGACATTCAACCTACAGATGTATTACATCTTCTATCTTTGGAGCCCCACAAAAAGAAGTCTGTTAATTATAAGGGACTTAGTTAAATCTTTGATATTTAACCATAATGTTTAGCTGATGAAATCTTGCTCAAGTACACACCGCCCTAAGATATTTAGGCATTTCTGGTTTCTTTTTTTGTTCTCTAACATTTTTATTGAGTTATAAAATATTGTAAAATACAGAATACAAAAGTAAATCGACAAGCAGGCAGGAGGAAAAATGGCAAAAGAACTGAGGGAGGATAAGAAAATAAAAAGAAAGATTTACTTCTGACTCTCTCTGTTTCAGTAAAATAAGGCCTTAACATCAAATCACCTTTTTGCTTTTTCATAATAATATGAACCAGCCATTTCTGTAAAGATCTATCAATCTACTCAGTAAAAAATCAAAATCAAAGTTTCATTCTTTTCCACTTCAAGCATGAAGTTCAGAAGTGGTTTCCATGTGGAAAGGAAAGTACTTATGTTCTTTTCTTTATTCAAAGTGGTCAGTTTTGCCATTTCTGCCAACTTCTGCAACCATTTGTCCTTGCTAGGAATCAAAGTGTCCTTCCATGTTTGCCCATGCAACAGTCTTGCTGCTGTCAACATATATAATAACAAAGGTCCAATTTTTTTCTCCAGTTCCTTTTCCATTAGACTCAAAAGGAAAAGTTCTGGTTTGATTTTTATATCCATTTTCAAAATTTTCTGTATCAAAATATGAATCATAATCCACCTTTTTTTCTTTATCGTATGTCCACCATAGATGATAAAAAGTCCCTTCTTTACTTTTACACTTCCAAAATTTATTTGATATAGCTTTATACATCTTGGATAACTTATGTGGTGTTAAATACCAATGATACATCATCTTGTAGAAATTTTCTTTTAGATTATATTTTAATGTAAATTTTAAGCCCTTTGCCCACATATTTTCCCATTGTTCAAGCATCACTTTATATCCAAAATTCCCTGCCCACTGAAAAGTACAATGTTTTACATTTTTGTTTTCCAAATGTAATTTGAATAACATTTTATAGATCTTAGCGATAATATGTTCATCGTTACCATATAATGAGATTTCCAATTCATTTTTAACAAAATCAAATCCATAACACTTTTTATCCAGTTTAAATCTTTCTTCCAGTTGTTGATAAGTAAAGCAACAGCAAACATAACTTTTGAATCAAGTGCTTCCCTTGGCATTTAGTATTGGGTCACAAGGCTTGAAGATAAAATTTTGCCATACTTCAACCAGTCTGGCTTCAAAACCATTTATTTTCTTAAAAAAGGCTTCCTCAGGTGATGCCCAAATGGGCAGCTTTGTAGAGAGCCTTGTTTTATAAGTATTCCAAACTCTTATTGTGGCACGTCTAACTACATGATTATTAAAATCAACATTAACTTTACTTTTATCATTCCATAAGTAGCTGTGCCATCCAAACCTTAATTCAAGGCCCTCTAAGTCAGGTAACCTTTTATTCTGGAGACTATAAGCATTTCTGGTTTCAATCCTTGGAAATATGGAAGGTGTGTTGGTAGCAGCTGATCCATTTCACTGCTCCAGCCTTACTGAGGGTGATTACATATTTCTCTTCTTCAATAGCCTGGATTCTTTGTGGATAATAAACCATGATGTTCTCATAGGTGTTTAGCATGTTAGATATATGTATTTCAGAATCCTTCATTAGTGCAGGCAAGTAATTAATATCGAGAGAGCATAACAAGAGTTCAAATATGCCCCCTTCCCTTCCTCCTTGGTAAGTATCGATCCTTCTTCTCAGGGCTCCATTGAGCCCAAGCCTCCCTCTCAAACAAGGGCTTGGAGAAAGGGCTTGGATCAGGGCCAACAGGCTGAGCTCCATTTTGAGGGCAGTCAATTTCCTCCATAATGTTTCTTTCTCTACTGTATCAAATGCTGCACTAACATCTAGAAAGCCAGCAAAGTGTGGTTTAAAAAAATGATGTATTTTGTGGTTAGATATTTCAGGACAAATCTGTTGAAAATATTACATTATTAATTGATTTCTTACTTATTATTCAAATTTATACAGCTTTTAATTCTTCCTAAAACCTTCTTGCTCTTCTTCAAGGAATGCACTTTTCTTCTACCCAATCTCAAGTTTACTTAAGGGGAACATGGCATATATTTTACCCACAGTATCTATTAGACAAACTTGCCTGTAATTGTTTACACATATAACCTTATTTATAAACATAGTTGGTATGTTGTAAAAACAGCTTTTGAATTCTATGGAAAAGATATGGTTGCATTAAAACACCAAAATAGAGAAACACACACACACACACCTGTGGGACTTTGTAGAGGTCTGCTAATGTTGATATCTGGATGGAGATGTCCCTTCTAGCTCCATCAAGAAGAGCCAGAAGGTTCTCCTTCCTTCCACAGCTGTAGTTGGGGACATTGGCTTCTCCAGTGGAGAGAATGTCCAGCAAGGCATCTGAAGTGCGTAAAGGGCTCAAATAGTTGTCATGGAGGTCATAGCCAAGTGTGAGGTTGTGCAGGAGCTGGGAGTTCTTGTTGACCATTTGAATGGCTAAAATTGATTGTAAGGGTGTAATAAACGTATAAGATTCCCTATTGTAAAAAAAGGTTTATTATTATAATCTAAAGCAACAACAAGTATGTTTTAGAAAAGTTAAATCCTCTTTGTCACCACAATCCTACTGAATTTTAGCTAGACTCTATTGAGTCAAAAGGAAGCATCACTACTGTAAATAAAATCCAGTATTTAAGGGATGAATTAGAGGAATGAACTGGTAGAAGAAGAAAATAATCTGGAATTCTTTCATGGTTTTTTTTAGTGCCATCTGTGGATCTGAATCTCTTCCACAAAATAGACAAAAGAGAGAAGCCATGGAAATGAAAATTATTCAAGAAATCAGACAAGTGCTGCAATATAGGAATAAATAAAATAAGAAGGAAAGGAGAGTGTTAGAAATACATATGGAAGGAATGCAGCTCCTGAATTACCCTTAATGACTTACGGATCAGGCTGAAGAGAAGGAGCCATGTTGAAAAGCCAAGATGTTTGCAACATTGGGCTGACAGTGTGGAATATACCAACGAGATGGTCTCCTGGCTTGTAAAAGCTCAATGTACTATTTTCATCATGGTGCTCCAAACTCAGCAGGCATTTAATTACACACTTCCCAGAGACTGGCATGGACACCAGCAGAAGCAGAAGCAGGAGGTCCATCATTCATGGGGCTTCAGAATGCTTTCTATGAGGAAGGCAGCCACTGGAGAAGTAGCATAAGACCTCAAAACTCTGGATGGTCATAATTACAGGGAGAAATAATTTCTTCTCTTGGGATCCTAAACTTACTCTGTGCAGAGGAGAGACTGGAAAAAAGCATCCGAGTGAAGAATCACAGTTCCACTCCCAAGGGCACTTTTGTAGTGGTTGTGTATCTTTCCTTCAGGACATGTCCAGAAAGTGATGCTGGACGAAGGGAGTTCAGAAACCAGGGACTTCTGCTGTCCTTCAGCATGGCCTCTTGTTTCCAGATATGACTGGGGAAGGTCACCCAGAGCTATGGAGTTTGGCAATACTCTAGGTTGCTGTCCCTTAATGGTGGGGCTGGCTGTCTTTGAATGCCAAGGAAGCCAAGGGCACCCTTGAACCCTGCCTAATGTTAAGGGCAGAGCTGTCCTTTCACATCAGAACTCCATATATGGATCCTAAGTTGGGGCTGATTTTGAAGTTGCTTGTGTCTGAAGTGGAATTTAATGACGAATGAAGGCCTTCATTTCTCATCTTCTCTAACAATATCGATCTTTGGATGAGAGGCAGGAAAGTGACAGCCTGTGGACTAGATCATTGGGTAAATAGGGAGAAAGTTATAGAATTGGTACATTTTCACCCTTTTCCTTTTCTCTTTTTGTGTGGTCTTTCCGTGGTCATGTAAGGCTTTTTGATATAGTGTGGGCTGTGAAGTCTGTAGCTGAGATTGTGAAACTGACCACTGTGGTGGATGGTGTGATCTTGCCCCACCCTAACCTTAGCCAAGAAAATGGTTTCAGGGTATCTGGTGGTCCTTCCTATAGTTGTGAGGATACACATGGTGGGATGGGGCCTCTGTGGGAGGGGGAGGACCTCTGAATGAATCCTCTGAATGATTTTCACAGAGTTCACTTTAGTGAGATTTAATGATATGGAACAGAAGGGAACAGTCATTGGACTATTTCCCATTTCAAACACAGACATACGATATTCTTCTGCATGCTATCTTAAATGTAAAGAATATCTCCTTTCAAATAAAAGGAAGTTTCAGAAGTCTTTCAATGTCATGCTATTATCTCTCATGTTTTTACACTTATTCTGGCTGTGAGATGCTCTTTTGTGTTCAGCTCTGGCCTCATAAGGATAACGTGGCACTTGGGGATGAAGATGCCGCCCAACAGTCAAGCACTGGAGGCCATGATGGAGAAGACCTGCACAGCGACCATGTGTTTCCCTTTGGTGCTCAGGTAGTTCAGCACAAAAGTTACCCAGATCCTGCAGAAGACTAGCATGCTGAAGCTGGTGAGCTTGGCTTCACCACAGATATTGCTGATCAATTGGTCATCAATGTCCAGGTCCCATAATGGCTCCTAATTGCAAATATGATCCCTTTGCAAATTCTATTTTAAGGAGATAGGAAAAGATCTGATGGATCAGACTGAGGTCACTCTAAGATTCGTACGAATATCTCTGGTTCTCCCACAAGCAGAAAAAGGCTGAGAATAATGGCTTTGCTCCACAGACAGCTGTGGCGTGTGCCTCTCCCGGTCCCCTCCCTTGCCCCCAGGGCAGCCACCCCAGCCCCAACCAGAAACAGACTGCCTCCTCCTCTGCCTTCCTTGAAGTCCTTGTCCCTTGCTGCCCCACAAGCCTCCACCCACATCACCCCTTCAACCTCATGCTCTGCTGCCAATCTACTGCCCCAACCCCAGAATGTCTCAATTTCCCCCAATGAACATCCAGAAAAACCCTCCTTCTTTTCCTCTGGCCCTCCAGCTGCAAAGGCCCCACCGGAGCCAAGTCCCCAGATCCTGGGGGGTGGTTGGGGAGTCCTGCTGAATCCCTCAGAGGATCCTTTCAGGGACGGGGCTTCTTTGGAAAAGGCGGCAGCTTCATCTCCCCAGATGATATCATTGGAAGGCCAGGACCAGGAGGCACTTGGGGAGATGGAAAAGGACCCTCAGAAGGGGAAGTGGGGTCCCACAAGTCTCCTGGCCCCATCCTGTTCCCAGCCTTCCAAGAGATGGGGAGCGGCTCCCTCTCCCTCTGGACCCTCACAGTCTCCGGGCACTAGGGGATTGTCTGGATGGCCTCGCCTGACCCAACTGTCCTGCCCTCTCTCCAACCAAATGCTCTAATCCCATGGCTTCACCAAGTGCCCATATGAATGAAGAGAAGCAGCAAACTGATGGACCTTTTTCGGCCAGGCGCTTCTCTTCACATGTTGGCAGAACATGGGGATGCTGTGAAAGTCCTGGTGGGGGAAACCGGCACCACCCCAACCCCCCCACCTGACCTTGACTGCTGCCCTCTTTTAATCCTCCCCCCCAAGTGAGAGGAAACTTTGCCTCCTCCGGATGTTGCCACCTGTAGTTTGGGGATGGAAGATGGGCTGGGCTTCCTCCATCCTCCCCTGCAACATCCCAACAGGCAGAAGTTCCAGAGGTTGGGGTCTCCGGGAGTTCAGGGGCCTCAGCGAAGCCCTTGATGGCAGCAGAGGCAGAAAGGGGGGACACGGGGACTCTCAGCTTCCCCTCCAGGGACTTCTTGGCAGGCAGCTGCCATGCAGAAGCACTGCCTCCATAGGGGGGCCATGGGGGACAAAGTCAGGGAAGTAACTAAGGTGGGGGTGGGGCAAGAAAGAGCACAGAGAGTGGGAGGGAGCAGAAGTGAGAGAGCTCTGGGCCTTTGGCTCCCCTCCCCCTGCAGACACCCAGAGGTCCTGTGGAGCCCCAGAGGCTGCCCACCCACCCACTGGGGGCTTCTGCCATTCTCAGATCCAGGGGACACTCTTGCCCCTCATGGGTCCTCCGGCCACTACCCTCAGCAGGTGTGCCGCAGCCTCTGGAGACAGAGCCCCAATGTGGCCAGGGAGGGAAGAGGCACGGAAGACCCCGCCTGCCATCCCCACAGGTGGGCTGGGAGGAAGCCCGTCCAAGCACCTGCCCACTCCACTCCTTCCCTGCCCGCCACCCTCAGACAGCCCCCGGGAGGGAGGGAGGCCAGGGTGAATGGAAGGCAGTAGACAGGAGGCAGGAGCGGGGACGCCCGTGTGGCACTGCCCAACCTGGCTGCAAGGGAATGGGGGAGGCGATGGGACAGCAGGGCAACACAGCTGCCAAAGGAGCCCTTTGGATGGGGAGGGGCTGGGGGTGCCTGGTGGGGGGGAAGGAATCAAAGGGGAGTTTGAATCCCACCTTCCACGTCAAAACCAACTGGGCGGCTCTCAGCCACTCACCAGGGGACCGGGAGTTCGAGTTCTGCTTTAGGCCTGAAACCCGGTGGGTGAGTTTCATCCACCCTCCAGGAGGTTCTGAATTCTATTCCTCCCACAGGCTCCATGCATTCCTTGGGGGGGGGGGACTGTGGACCAATCCCCATGAGGCTCTGAGTTCCAGTCACACCACGGTTCTTATTGATTGGAGGTCTAAAACTGGGAGGGGGATTTCAAATTAACGTGGGATACTAGAATTGGGCATTCTTGGGCTGTGAGATGGCTGGGTGTCCCTTCCTGTGTAATGAGATGGACGAAAGAGGTTTTGTGGGGAAACACACCTGTTCTAAGCTGGGCAAAGCCATCAGCCTCTGCCTTCTTCTGCCTGAGGGCAACCAGAGGCCTCTGTGTGTCACTTTGGATCCATTCATCTGAGATCCTTTGGAGAAGGAATCCAGAGAAGGAGGGGAACCACCTCATCAGATCTGGCCAATTCAATTACTCAGGGAATGATGGCTGCACAGAGTAGATACCAGGCCATGTTGATATTTAGCACTGCTGATTTGAAAACGCTGTAGTCTTTTTTACATAAAATTGTGTATTGATGGTGTTATGTATGTAGGTTTGAATGTTATTGGTTTAGTTTGAATTGTTCTTGTAAAATGTCAAATAGGATTGGTTTAAAAGTGCGGGAAAAGTCTGCACTCTGATTGGCTGGCAACTACAGCTGCTGGCTATAAGAAGCAGCCGTGGCCCAGCCAAGTCGGGTCCATTCAAGCTGTAGTCACTAATAAACTCTTCACTGAAGCTCTTTGCATCTGACTCTTCATGCAAACTTAACACTGGCGACGAGGATGGGATTCCCCTGAAGAGAAGAACAATGCGGAAGACAAGCAGAAGAGCGAGATGGCTGCGCTGAACACCCCCCCAGCCCCGTTCGATCCGGCTGCAGAAGACTGGGAATCGTATGCGGATCGCTTCCAAATGTATTTGGAAGGAAACGACGTCGCCGACATCTCCGAGAAGCGGAAGAGGGTGGTCTTCCTTATGCACTGCGGTCCGGCAGTCTTCAAGATGGCGAAGGCATTGGCGGGAGCTGCAGATGTGAAGGTAATGGAATGGCCTGATTTAGAAAAGCTTTTAAGAGCCCATTACACCCCACAAGTATCGTGCCTCATTAAGAGACATGAGTTTTACCGTCGGGATCAAGGGGAAAGCGAAAACGTTAACGACTTCGTGGCAAGCCTAAGAAACATTGGGGTTGCATGTGAGTTTAACAGCTTGGAGGAGGCCATGCGCGATCGATTTGTTCTAGGCCTCAAAGACAAGGTGCTTCAGAGCAAATTATTATTAAAACCTAAGATCACGTTGAAGGAAGCCATAGAAGAGGCCTCCTCAGCAGAAGCCACCAAGTCCTCAGCAGCAGCCATGAAGAAAATTAACAAGGCCTCAAGCCATCCTGATGTGGAAAAGTCCACAACAACTCATTGCGAGCAAATAGATTCTGAATCAGACTGTAGTGAGGTGGAGGAAGGAATTTATAGACTCAGAATGGAGAGGAAAAAGAAAGACCTGGGAAGAAAGAGGCAAGACTTTTACTGCAGAGGTGGTGGTGGAAGCCACCCCCACACTGAATGCAAGTTTCTTGATACCATCTGCCTCCGTTGTGAAAAAAGAGGTCACCAAGCAAGAGTCTGCAAATCATCCAGAACTCCACCACACAGAAGGAAGTTTCCTGACAAAGAATTCAAGCCCAACAACTTCAGTGAGAAAATGGGGCGCAACACAGAAGCAAATGGGAAGAATGAAACTCATCAAACAGTCACCATTGGTCACTCTTCACCCTTAAGAAGCAGAAAAGTACATGTGAAGGTACTCATTGAAGGAAGGCCTTGCCAAATGGAAGTGGACTCAGGCTCCTATTTATCTATGGTGTCATGGGACACTATTCACAGGCTACTTCCCAACATTCAGAAGAAACATTTCCAGAAGCAAGCACTGACTCTTAAAGACTACCAAGGGAACAAGATTCCAGTAGTTGGAACAAGAGAATTCAACGTGAAGTTCAAAGGCCACACCAAACGTTTGCCCCTGACCATCGTGGACAAGGATCGCCCAAGCTTGCTGGGACTTGAGTGGTTCAATCCACTAGGCATCGAGGTGACTGGCATCAATCACGTGAGCAACTCTGAATGGGAGGAGGCCTTGAAGTCTGAGTTTCCAGAGGTCTTCAGCGACAGATTGGGCAAGTATATGGGGACCCCTATCACTTTCAACCTAGATCCCAAGGTGCCCCCAATTCGTTTAAAACCCAGAAGGGTCCCATTTGCCTTTAAAGGAAAAATTGATGCACAATTAGATAAACTAATAGCTCAAGGAGTTTTAGAGCCCACTGACCACTCCAGATGGGAGACACCCATAGTCACACCAGTCAAGACTGATGGGTCAGTAAGAATCTGTGGAGACTATAAGGGGACATTGAACCATGCGCGGCAGCAGAGCATATCCAGTTCCAGTGGTGCATCATTTATTACATTCACTTGGCAGGGGTACAGTCTTTGCCAAATTGGATCTGGCCCAGGCATATCAACAACTAACAGTTGATGATGCCACTGCAGAGGCCCAAACCATTGTGACTCATAGAGGTGCCTTCAAATGTAAAAGGTTACAGTTTGGAGTAAGCGTGGCACCAGGCATCTTTCAAAGCCTTATGGAAAGAATGCTCCAAGGACTGCCAGGGGTAGTGCCTTACTTTGATGATGTGTTAATCTCTGCTGAAAATGACACTCAGTTACAAGAAAGACTCAGAGAAGTCCTTACCAGATTCAGGAAAGGGGTTAAAAGTCAAGGAAGAAAAATGCACTCTTAGAACTGACAAGGTTGAGTTCTTGGGCTATATGATTGACAAGCATGGCATCCACCCTACAGATGCCAAGGTTCAAGCAATCAAAGAAGCCCCTAGACCAAAATGCAAAACAGATTTGCAAGCCTTCCTTGGACTCATTAACTTTTATCACATGTTCCTACCTCAGAAGGCAACCATTGCTGAACCATTACACAGATTACTTGACAAAAAGTCTGTTTGGGTCTGGGGCAGGAAGGAACAATCAGCATTTAACAGTATTAAAAGACTAATCACGTCTGATGCTGTACTGATACAGTTCTCTGAGAATTTGCCTGTTGTACTGACTTGTGATGCATCCCCTTTGGAGTGGGGGTTTGAGCCACAGGCTTCCCAGCAGGAAGCCCCTATTGCATTTTACTGCACTTTGACCAAAGCAGAGAGGAATTACAGCCAACTGGACAAGGAAGCATTGGCAATTGTTGCAGCCGTCAAGAAATTCCATGAGTACGTATATGGGAGAACATTTACCATTGTCACAGATCACAAACCTTTGTTAGGCATTGTGGCAGGAGACAAACCTACACCCACTATCCTGTCACCAAGAATGCTGAGGTGGACTGAATTTCTTGCTGCTTATACAAGCTCATCCACAAGCCTGGCAAAGACATTGGGTGTGCTGATGCTTTGAGTTGCTGCCCACTTCCGTTTCACACTAAGGACTTTGAACCTGAGGCGCACACCTTTTTCCTAGAAACTGTTGCCAAGCTTCCAGTACATGCTGCTGAAATTGCCAGAGAGACTGCCAAAGGCACTTTATTGGCTCCTGTCATAGGCTGGATTAAGAAAGGTTGGCCTCTTCAAGATCTACCTCACCATGCCCAACCTTTTAAATCCAGGCAAACTGAATTATCTGTATTAAGAGGATGTATTTTGTGGGGTAACAGGGTGGTTATTCCTGCAAAACTGCAAAAGAGGTTTTGGAAATGTTACATGAGGGTCATCCTGGTATTGTAAGGATGAAGGGATTGGCCAGGAGTTATGTATGGTGGCCAGGTATTGACAAAATGGTTGAAAACTGGGTTGCATCTTGTCCCAACTGTCAGGTAGTCAGGCCTGCCCCACCTCTTGCCCCACACAGGAATGGGAATGTCCTAGGGGCCCATGGTCCAGGATTCACATTGATTTTGCTGGCCCTACCAGAGGGCACACCTTCCTTATTATAGTAGATGCATATTCCAAATGGCTAGAGGTCATCCCTATGGCATCCACCACAACTGATGCTGTCATCAAGCAGCTTAAAAGCTTTTGTAACCCACGGGTTACCTGATGTTCTTGTCTCTGACAATGGCCCTCAATTTACATCCAACCTTTTTGAATCCTATTTAGCACAACAGGGTATCAGACATGCCCTGGGCACCCTGCTGCCCTGAACGCATGCACCCTTCAGCAAATGGGTCCTGGGGACATCACTGAGAAAGTTGAAAAACTTCTAGTGTTCAGCACATCACTCCTAAATCAACTAACTTATCCCCAGCAGAGTTGTTGATGGGTAGGAAACTTAGGTCTCCCTTGACCGCCTTCATCCCACTTACGCAGCACCACTAGATTCCACTTCAAAGTTCGCACATTCAATGTGGGTGATTCTGTTTATGCTAAGAACCTTATGGGTGAACCTTCATGGATTCCTGCTGAAATAACTCAAATCACAGGCCCTCGTTCTTACAGGGTACAAACAGAGGATGGAGTCCTCTGGAGCAGGCACATTGATCAGCTTAGATCCAGGTTCCTCAGGAACATCGCATTGTTCCTCTCTAATTCCCACCTATGTCTTTTCTAGGGGAAGGGAGGAACAGGAGAAAATCAGCAAACAAGAATCAACCCCATGTGTAACGAGCCATTATGACAGGAACCATCCCAAAACCTGTCACAATGCCAAAATCCATCCTTAGAAGTGGAAGATTGCACATCACTACCTGACTTGGGTGCTGACATTGGGCTGGAGATGGGTTGGGAGGAGAGACCAGATTCTAACAATCAAACAGGGTCTTCTTTCACAGGAAGTCCCAATAGGGAAATGTCAACAGACACATTTCCTCTCACTGGGTGAGAACATTAAAACTTCTGAACCACAAAGGTCTCAACATACGTAAGACCCCACCTATTTAAAAGAATACATTAGATAGGTTGGGGTTTGAGTATGGACTGAACCTAGTGGGGAGGGTGTTATGTATGCAGGTTTGAATGTCATTGGTTTAGTTTGAACTGTTCTTGTAAAATGTCAAATATGATTGGTTTAAAAAGTGCGGGAAAACCCTGCACTCTGATTGGCTGGCAACTGCGGCTGCTGGCTATAAGTAGCAGCTGCAGCCCAGCCAAATCGGGTCTGTTATGAGCTGTAGTCACTAATAAACTCTTCACTGAAGCTCTCCGCGTCTGACTCTTCGTGCAAACTTAACACTTTAGTCCATAGATTTCTCAGACGGGCATTGAATCTACGTCCTCTGGTTGTCCACAGGTATCTTAAGTGGGACCTGTCCCAAGTCCTGTGGACTCTTACAGGAACTCCCTTCAAGCCACTATTGGCCTGCATTTCATGCCTATTAAGGTAGCCTTCTTGGTGGCCATCACGACCGCTAGAAGGGTTTCAGGACTAGCAGCGTTCTCTGTTAGGGCAGATCTTAGCATCTTTCACCATAACAGGGTGGTTCTGAGACTAGATCCCACTTTTGTTCCTGAAAGTTAACTCTTTGTTCCAGAGGAGGCCATGCTGAAGGACAGCAGAAGTCAACTCCCTGGTTTCTGAACCCCCTTCTTCCAGCATCACTTTCTAAACATGTCCTGACAGGAAAGACACACAACCACAACAAAAGTGCCCTCTGGAGGGGATCTGTGATTTTTCACTCAGATGCTTTTTCAGTCTCTCCTCTACACAGAGGAAGTTTGGGATCCCAAGAGGAGAAATTATTTCTCCCTGTAATTATGACCATCCAGACCTTTGAGATCTTATGCTACTTCTCCAGTGGCTGCCTTCCATGTAGAAAGCAGACTGAAGTCCCATGAATGATGGACTTCCTGCTTCTGCTTCTGCTGGTGTCCATGCCAGTCTCTGGGAAGCGTGGACTGAAATGCCCGCTGAGTTTGGAGCACCAGGATGAAAACAGTCCAATGAGCTTTTACAGGCCAGGAGACCATCCTGTTGGTATAATCACCACTGCCGACACAATTTTGGAAACATCTTGGCTTTTCAGCATGGCTCCTTCTATTCAGTGTGATCCGTAAGTCATTAAGGGTAATTCAGGAGCTGCATTCCTTCCATTTGCATTTCTAACACTCTCCTTTTCTTCTTATTTCATTTATTCCTATATTGCAGCACTTGTCTGATTTCTTGAATAATTTCCATTTCCATGGCTTCTCTCTTTTCTCTTATTTTGTGGAAGAGACTCAGATCCACAGATGCTAAAAAACCATGAAAGAATTCCAGATTATCTTCTTCTCCCAGTTCATTCCTTTAATTCATTCCTTAAATACTGGATTTTATTTAGAGTAGTGATGCTTCCTTTTGAATCAATAGAGTCTAGTTAAAATTCAGTAGGATTGTGGAGACAAAGAAGATTTAATTTTTTAAAACATATTTGTTGTTGCTTTTGATTATAATAATAAACCTTTTTTACAATAGGGATTCTTATGATTTTTTAAGAAGCTTACAATTAATTTCAGCCATTCAAATGGTCAACAAGAACTCCCAGCTCCTGCACAATCTCACACTTGGCTATGACCTCCATGACAACTATGTGAGCCCTTTACGCACTTCAGATGCCTTGCTGGACATTCTCTCCACTGGAGAAGCCAATGTCCCCAACTACAGCTGTGGAAGGAAGGAGAACCTTCTGGCTCTTCTTGATGGAGCTAAAAGGGACATCTCCATCCAGATATCAACATTAGCAAACCTCTACAAAGTCCCACAGGTGTGTGTGTGTTTTTTTCTATCTTGGTGTTTTGATGCAACCATATCTTTTCCATGGAATTCAAAGCTGTTTTACAACATACCAGCTATGTTTATACATAAAGTTATATGTATAAACAATTACAGGCAAGTTTGTCTAATAGATACTGTGGGTAAAATATATGCCATGTTCCCCTTAAGTAAACTTGAGATTGGGTAGAAGAAAAGTGCATTCCTTGAAGAAGAGCAAGAAGGTTTTAGGAAGAGTTAAAAGCTGTATAAATTTGAATAATAAGTAAGAAATCAATTAATAATGTAATATTGTCAGCAGATTTGTCCTTAAATATCTAACCACAAAATATGTCAGTTGGGTAAACCACACTTTGCTGGCTTTCTAGATGTTAGTGCAGCATTTGATACAGTAGAGAGAGAAACATTATGGAGGAAATTGACTGCCCTCAAAATGGAGCTCAGCCTGTTGGCCCTGATCCAAGCCCTTTCTCCAAGCCCTTGTTTGAGAGGGAGGCTTGGGCTCAATGGAGCCCTGAGAAGAAGGATCGATACTTACCAAGGAGGAAGGGAAGGGGCATATTTGAACTCTTGTTATTCTCTCTTATTAATTACTTGCCTGCACTAATGAAGGATTCTGAAATACATATATCTAACATGCTAAACACCTATGAGAACATCATGGTTTATTATCCACAAAGAATCCAGCCTATTGAAGAAGAGAAATATGTAACCATCCTCAAAAAGGTTGGAACAGTGAAGTGGATGAGCTGCTCCCAACACACCTTCCAAATTGCCAAGTATTGAAACTGAAATGCCTATAGGTTGAGTCTCCAGAATAAAAGGTTACCTGACTTAGAGGGCCATGAATTAAGGTTTGGATGGCACAGCTACTTATGGAATGATAAAAGTAAAGTTAATGTTGATTTTAATAATCACATTGTTAGACGTGCCACACTAAGAGTTTGGAATAAATATAAAACAAGGCTGCCCCTTTGGGTGTCACCCCAGGAAGCCTTTTTTTTGAGAAAAGAAATGGTGATGAAGCCAAACTAGTTGGTGTATGGTAAAATTTTATCTTTCAAGCCTGGTGACCCAATACTAAAGGCCAAGGGAAGCACTTGAATCAGAAGGTTGTGTTTGCTATTGGTTTACTTATCACCAACTGAAAGAAAGATTTAAACTGGATAAAAAGTGCTATGAATTTGAATTTGTTAAAAATGAATTGGAAATCTCATTATATGATTACGATGAACATATTATCGCTAAGATCTATAAAATGCTATTCAGATTAAATTTGGAAAAAGAACATGTAAAACATTGTATGATTCAGTGGGCAGGTAATTTTGGATATAATGTGATGCTTGAATAATGGGAAAATATGTGGATGAAGGGCTTAAAATTTACATTAAATTATAATCTAAATCTAACATTAAACTATAATCTAAGATGGTGTATCATTTGTATTTAACACCACATAAGTTATCCAAGATGTATAAAGGTATGTCAAATGAATGCTGGAAGTGTGAAAGTAAAGAAGGGACTTTATGTGATCTATGGTGGACATAAGATAAAGAAAAAACTGTAGATTATGATTCATATTTTGATACAGAAAATTTTGAAAATGGAGATAAAAATCAAACCAGAACTTTTCCTTTTGAGTCTAATGGAAAAAGAACTGGAGAAAAAAATGGGGACTTTGTTATTATATATGTTGACAGCAGCAAGACTGTTTTATGGGCAAACATGGAAGGACACTTTGATTCCTAGCAAGGACGAATGGTTGCAGAAGTTGGCAGAAATGGCAAAACTGACCACTTTGAATAAAGAAAAGAACATAAGTACTTTTCTTTCCACATGGAAACCACTTCTGAACTTCATGCTTGAAGTGGAAAACAATGAAACTTTGATTTTGAGTTTTTACTGAGTAGATTGATAGATGTTTACAGAAATGGCTTATTCATATTGTTATGAAAAAGCAAAAGTTGTGATTTGATGTTAATGCCTTATTTTACTGCAACAGAGAGAGTCAGAAGTCAATGTTTCTTTTTCTTTTCTTATCCTCCCTCACTTCTCTTGCCACTTTTCCTCCCCACTGCTTTTCTATTTACTTTTGTATTCTGTATTTTACAATATGATATAACTCAATAAAAATGTTATAGAAGAAAAATGAAACCAGAAATACCTGGTGGTGTTTACTTGAGCGAAATTTCATCAGCTAAACACTATGGTTAAATATCAAAGATTTAACTAAGTCCCTTATAATTAACAGACTTTTATTTGGGGAGCTCCAAAGACAGAAGATGTAATACATCTGTAGGTTGAATGTCAACTGCAGAAGAGAGAGATCAGAGTCTTGGACTGCACATTAGACAAACAACCTATTGGGAGACTAACGTTAAAGCAACATATTTCCTGGGCAGTCAGAATTCAAATATTTATATAGAATCCAGACCTTTATTGGATCAAAGCAGTTCAGTTGAAATCTACATATAAGTCTGATTGCAGTAAATTATTGGAGTAATACAGAAATGGTATTTTATTATTTTTCTTTATTGTATTTCATTTTTATATACTATGTTGTTAATGTTCTGTTTAAAATGCTGTTTCTTGATATTGCCTAACAGCTAATCAACAATAATCTGTTTAATTTGCTCATCAAAACAATGGATTTATTAAAAGCTAATATTTTGGACTTGATTTGACCCTAAGTATAACACAACATTCCTCATTGCTTTTTCAGATCAGTTACGATACTTCTTCAGACGCTTTAAGTGATAAAAGTCAATTCCCCTTTTTCAATGAGTTACTCCCCAAAAAAGGATTCCAGTACCCAGCAATTGTCCAACTCCTTCTCCACTTCAGATGGACCTTGATTGGTCTCTTTGCTTCAGACACAGAAAATGGAGTTCATGAGAATTTTTACTCCTATGCTTGTCAGGAATGGGATTTGTGTTGTTATATCACAACAATTCTCAACAACTGGACCTACAGCAGCCCTCAGGAGGCCCTCTCTAAGTGGAGACAAGTCAATGTCTTTGTTCACTTCATGGAATTAGATTCCATTGTGAACAGAATTCTTCCTTTCCATTTAACATTTGAGGATTTGTCAGGACCCACTAAAGGGAAAGTCTGGATCCTCACAAGTTTTCTACATGAAATAAACAAGCACAGACTTCTGAAATATATTCATAGTATTTGGAATTTTGGCTATCTGACAAAAGAAAGGCCAGTGGATGATGCCTTTGAACCCTATGTCTTTGTGGATGATGAATTTATGAATCATTCTTTTCGCTGTTTTCTTCACAAGCACATCCGTTCTGTCAAAGGCCGCAGAAGATGCACCCAGAAAGCCCCATTGGAGACCCAGTGGAAAAGGAACACCATCCAGATAAAAAGTGACCCCCATTCATACGGTTTCATTCAGACTCTGGCCCATGCCTTGAATGCTGCCTATTCCTCCAGAAAGAGGAGGAGAAGGAAGGAGGGTGAAGAGAGGTTGGGGTCTCCAAGGCTGCAGCCGTGGCAGGTATGGGGTAGCAATAGGGGTCCATTAATCTTGGTTCCTTTGGAGAAGGAGCCCAAAGGAGAAGGAGGAGAATCATCTCAATCTGCTTGTCAAGCACAGGGAAATCATGAAGTCCAGGCAGTTCAAATGAACATAAAGGTTCACCCCAGGCTCATGCTGTCCACAAGAATCGGAACCACCAACGGTCAAGGGAAACAGCCGGTAGACAAGGGTCCACAGAATTCTCAGGGGGGTGTCTGGACCCAGATCTCCTGTGGGCGGGACTCAAGACTAATGGTGCCTTTGACCCCCTCACTCAGGCTCAGTCTGGTCATCCCCTACCCTACTTGTGCTACAAAAGGTCAGCAGATTTGGGCAATCTAATTGTTCAGGGGAAGAAAGAATTGGTAGCAGGACAGACAATTTTGGGTATTAAACATGGCTAATGCTAAAAGGCTGAATACATAAATAAATTGCTGCATGCATGGTTTATAAGTAGGATCACAGAATTTTACTATTATGAATTTGTAAGAACCCCTGAGACCATCTAGCCCAACCCCTCCTCTCTGCAGGAATCCAGTTAAAGCTTCTCTTACTGTTGGCTGCTCAGTCTTTGCATTCAGACAATCCATGAAGGGGAGACTGAACTGCTCTGCTTCACTGGCTCAGCTCTAAAACAGCTCATCCTTTTAGGATATTTTTCCCTCATTCATCTAAAATCTCTCTCTGTAACTGAATTCACTTTTCCCTGATTGACACTTTGGAATAATAGTGAGCAGATCTTACACTCGTGTGTAATGTTTGTCAGTGATTGGAAGAGGGCTGCATCCTCCCTTCTCCAACCGAGAGATTGTGTCAATTGGAAAAGGGGCTCCCAGACTCCTCCTGATCTTCAGCTCTTCTCCTTGTGGTCTTTCCTCCAGGCTAAGAGCAGCTCTTTTGAGCTCTTCCTTGGCTTATTTCTCTCTCTCTGAAGTTCACATAGATTTTTTTGCAAATTCTCCTCCAAGTGTGGTGCCTGCAAGGGGACCTGGTCCTTGAGTTGGGGTCTCCCCAAACCAGAACGTTCACTTCCTGAGATTCTTAGGGGTGCATTTGCCTTCTTTCCATGAGCCTCACCTGCTGACTCTGATTCCGTTTCCATTTAGCTACCATTTTGAGAGCATTTTCACAAACATACATATCAACTTTAGTATCCCTCATCTTTCTTCCAGTCCAGCATTCATGTTCTTTTATGAGACTATTGTTAGTCAAGTCCTAGTTGCTAAAAATCAGAAATGTTTCTACTGCTTTTTACTTGTGTGCTAATCATAAATATTGTTTCTGGAACCTTGATGTTCCTCATACTAAATTTTATTTTATTTTCAAAAAGGTAAAATACAAGTTTTGGAAAATAAAACTATTACAAAGACAAGAGAAAACAAGACAAAACATTTTTAAAATTGTGCATTAAAACAGATAAAAACATGCATATTGTCCCCCAGTTGAATACAATACAACAATAATAGTTTCTCCCCCTTGCAAAATATGCTCACAATTATAAACTACACATCTATTTGCAATTATCTGACTTGTCATCTATCTGCTGTATATAAAAACCTAGTTAACAGGCAATCCAACAATAAAATTAAATTTCAAAACTTCAAAATTGTTTGTTATCTGCTGTTCTATTTAACACAGAGAAAATTGACAGGGCTTCTTATCTACCACAGGCCACCACAATCATTACCTCTGATCCATCCAGAATCTGTCCAGGGTTAAACATCTTTGTTTGATTTTTAATAATAATGCATTTCCTTAAAATTTTAACTAGGATTTTCCCAACAATTGCTTTTCATTCCCCAAAGTCTTGGACCTCCTGCAAATTGCAACACGATGCCTCTTAAGACTTGTTTTCCACTTAAATATGACAAGTCCATTCCCCCATCTGCCTCAATCTTCTGGAAAGAATCCATTTCATCCGTCATCCGTTCTGTCCACTGTGAGTCTTCAGGGTCCATGGCCTCTCAGTAGGGGTGGGATTCAAATTTCTTAACAACTGGTTCTGTGGGCGTGGCCTAATTTGTGGGTGTGGGTTGGTGGTCACGTGACTGGGGTGGGAGTGGCTTGCTGATTGGGCATGGCTACATGGTCATGTGGCTGGGGTGGGCGTGCCTATGTGGTCATGTGACTGGGGTGGCCATGGCTATGTGGTCATGTGATGGGTGGGTGTGGCCATGTGGCTGGCAACCCAAATTTAAGTGGTCCTCACTTAATGACCAGGTGCTCGCTTAGTGGCCAATTGCTTGGCAAGTGCTTTTTGCCAGTTTCCAAGGCCTGGGGAACCCTGGAGAGGGCAAGATGAGGTGCGGGCAGCTACGGGGAGGGCTGCAGAGGGCTGGGCGACACCAATTCAACATCACTTCTTTGCCCTAATGACTAAGTATTTAAAAAGTTATACCAAAGCAAAAGGTAGTTTATTATGTCATGTCTGTAATGCTTAAATAATAAAAAGGTACACAAAACTATATTGTTACAACATTTTAAAACATTAATCAAAAACTATTACATAACAAAACTTTACAAAAAACAATAACACTTAAAGTACTCCCAAATTGCTTTTCTATTATCATCCCAAGTTACAGTTTTCTTGTGTTTAACACGAGCAACATCAGCTGTGTGATGATGTGCTGGCTCTGCTTTCTTCGATGGATGATGTACTGGCTCTGCTTTCCTCAGACTCCAAAGGTTTTGGTTTGACTCTTTTGGATCTCCTTTTATTTTCTTGCCAAAGAAAGCAGACAAACTCATTTGCCTTTTCATCTTGGCAATATGCTGCAAAAAAAATCAACAGTGGTTTTTGGACTCAATTGTTGTTGTAAGTTGAGTGGTGAAGGAAGTGGCAAGCGAAGAAAGCAGGCGAGGAACGGAGATCAGTAATATGCAGTTACTTTTAAGAGTCCCTGACACTATAGCTAGTTAGTGTTTAAAAGTGTTATGGAAGAGGAACAAGTTTCACCAGACAAGAATGAGACAGAACTGAAAGTGGATTTGAAAATGACAGTCTATAAAAAAGATGTTGCACTGTGTATATAAAAGAATGGCTGATATTTTCATAATTACAATTCATTAATGGAAAAAGAAACACTTAAAATGGAAATACTATTAACAAACCAAGGGAGTTTGTTATTTTGTGCCAGTAGTAGCACAAAACTCTTCCCTAGCCAAGACTACTTACCTGGACCAACAGTCCAGGATGGAATGCTCTCTCTATAGCAGAGAGAGAGAAGCCAGGGGAAGCCATGTTTGGTCGCCTAACCTTTTCAGAATGCAGCTTAAAATATACTGAAGCTTTTACAGCCTTATGCAGATATATATAGTACAAAAAGGATAATAGTACAAAATCATCTAAGAAGTTAGATTACAAATGGAATTGATAGGCACATTCACAGAGCAATACTGAATTCTTTTTCTGAAATTTATTCCTCAGTTTAAAAAATGGAATATATGAATTCAGTATTGGGCACTGCTAGTGTAGCTATTCAAGAGGATATAGTGTCCAGGTTAGCAAAAATGGTAAAGCAACATATAGATTTAAATTTTAAAACCAGAAATATTTTTGTTGGTACCCACATAAAGGGATTACAATACATATTTAATGTTACGTGTTAACAGGGCTAGAATTATGTTTGCACAATAGTGGGAAAATGAAGAGATCCCCATAGATGAAAATGAAATTAAAAAATTACAATGTGCAGAAATGGATAGAGATAAGAGGTAGAAATTAGGTGGAGAATGATCATTGCTATGTATGAATTAAATACAGAAGGTTGATAATGAGAAACATTTATTTATTTATTTATTTATTTATTTATTTATTTATTTATTTATTATTGGGACTTGTATGCATCTAAGAGCTCAACTAAGAAACAAAGAATAAATAATTAAAAAGAGATTAAACCCAATTACAAACCCAAACAAATGGTGATATAATTAACAAAATTAGAAATAATTCAATACAAAGAAATTTAAATAATTTTTCTGTTACACCGCTGTACTTACTGATATTTGTTTCTGCTTTGCTTTTTCATTTATGAAATATTTTATAATACTTTATAATATAAGTATAATAGAATCACAGAGGTAATGTAAAGTAAGGATATATTGTTATAGAATAGATTGGTGATGATGAAATGAACATTATAAAGTAGATTAAGTAAAAATGGTGATTTGCTCAAATAAAATGTTGTAATATTAGTAGTCTAGTAAGTAATTAATAGTAATAATATAAATATATATAGTGGATTTATGATATAAGGATTAATGCAAATTGGAAGGGAAAGACTGCAGAAATTGTGCCCCAGTTGTTTGTACCAACCAACACACTATGTAACTGAAGATGGTTTATGTTTTATGTTTGTTTTGTTTATGTTGAAAAAAAAAACACTTTTATTTTAAAAAATCCATTTATGTATGCATGCAACTTCTTGTTACATTGATGTTGCTATATATTGATTTAAGCAGAAACAGATAATGTATAACATCAATGTAACAAGAAGTTTTTGGTAAATTGCTTTTTTTTATTTATCTTATTTATTTATTTTTACTATCTGTTTTGTTTTTATTAAGCATAAAAACAAAACAGATACTAAAGAAATAAATAAACACCTAAATAAAAATTATTTTACTATTCATCTTGATTTCTTTAAGCAAAGGAGAAAGAAACATCAAGATGAAAAGTAAAATAATTTTTATTTATGTGTTTATTCATTTCTTTACTACCTGTTTTGTTTGTATGATTAATAAAAACAAAAACAGATAGTAAAAAATATACATAAATATAAAAAAGCAACTTACCAAAAAGGAGACAGTCAAGTTGGCTAGCCAACTATGCCGGGGTCCTCCTCAGTTCTAGCTTGCTGCGGTGAGGATGGCTGGCCCAGGAGTCAGTTCTCGACTGGGCTGGCAGCGCAGGAGGTAGGGGACTGGGCCAGCAGGAGCTGCTGCTTTGCCCCCTCATTACCAATCGGTGGTGGGAAGGCAAGGCAGCAACATTGGAGGGGCGTGGGTGAGGGAAGATGGGGGTGGGCGAGGCAGGGAGCGTCAGCAAGGGTGGTGGGTGTCCCAGGAGTCGGCAAGGGTGGTGGGCATTGCCCGGGACTGGCAGCGGCAGGTAGGCGACTGGGTTGGAGGTCGTACTTACGGATCCACGTCTTCGGAGGCCGGCGGGGTAGGCAGTCCGGCGTGCGAGGAGGGCTAGTGACAGCTGGGGCTTGTGCCTTCTTTAAGGTGGCCTGGACTCGGGAGGCAGGCCAGGCAAGGCAGGCCTGGGAGGCAGGCCGGCTGGGTGAGGACAGTTAGCAGCGGTGGCGACCGGGGCTTCGGCCTGCCTTCATTCATTCTGTTATGTATGTAGGTTTGAATGTTATTGGTTTATTTGAACTGTTCTTGTAAAATGTCAAATGGTATTGGTTTAAATAGTGCGGGAAGAAACCCTGTACTCCCATTGGCTGGCAACTACGGCTGCAGGCTATAAGAGGCAGCTGTAGCCCAGCCAACTTGGGTCCATTCGAGCTGTAGTCACTGAATAAACTCTTCACTGAAGCTCTTCGCATCTGACTCTTCATGCAACTTAACACTGGTGACGAAGGTGGGATTGCCCTGAAGAGAAGACAACGCGAAAGACAAACAGAAGAGCGAGATGGTTGCGCTGAACACCCCAGCCACGTTGCTCGGACCGCGGAAGACTGGGAATCAGATGCGATCGCCCAGATGTACCTGGAAGGAAATGACCACCGTTATTCCTGAGAGACGGAAGAGGGCGGTATTTCTCACGCATCGCGTCCGCAGTCTTCAAGATGGCGAAGGCATGAAGGGAGCTGCAGAACTGAAGGTAATGAATGGCCTGCAGAACTGAAGGTAATGGAATGGCCTGATTTGGAGAAGCTTTTAAGAGCCCATTACGCCCCACAAGTATCGTGCCTCATTAAGAGACACGAATTTTGCCGTCGATCAAGGGAAGCGAGAATGTTAATGACTTCGTGGCAAGTTTAAGGGACATTGGGGGTGCTTGTGACTTTACCAACTTAGAAGAGGCCATGCGTGATCGGTTTGTTTTAGGCCTCAAAGATAAGGTCTTGCAAAGCAAACTATTAATGAAACCTAAGATCACGTTTTAAAGAGGCCATTGAAGAAGCTGTTTCAGCGAAGCCACCAAGTCCTCAGCAGCGGCCATGAAAAGATTAACAAGGCTCAAGCCAGGCCTAAGCCATTCTGATGTGGAAAATCCACAACAGCCCATTGTGAACAAATAGACTCTGATTCAGATTGCAGTGAGGTGGAGGAAGGGATTTTTACACTCAGAATGGAGAAAAAAGGAAAGACCCTGGGAGAAAAAGGCAAGAATATTATTGCAGAGGCTGGGGGGGGGGGCATCCCGCACTGAATGCAGTCTTGGGACACCACCTGCCTACGTTGTGAGAAAGGGGTCACCTAGCCAGAGTCTGCAAATCATCCAGAACTCCACCTAGTAGGAAGAAAATTCCTGAAAGGATTTTAAGCCCAACAACTTCCTTGAAAGATGGGGCA
>SOZL01001488.1:0-23743 GCA_009733165.1 Naja naja
CAAGCCTTTCTCTGCTACCATTTTCAAAGGCTTGGAAAAACCTCTTGCCAGGGAGTAAAAATCTTCCAAAACATCCCTGCTAATTAGAGGTGATAGCCGTGTTCTTCTTTGCTGTCAATGATGATAAAAATGAGACCCGGTAATCTAAAAACATTTTTATTTATAAAATAAAAAAACTACTAACAGGCTACATGTTTGCAACCTAATCTCCACCAAGGCATATAGAAAAAAACAAAATATAACAGGAAGTTACAAAGGAAGTGAAGTATAAACTTTGTACACATGCGCAGTGAATCAAAACATCACAAGACTTTCTTATCTTATTACTATGGAGACAAGATAACACAGTGCTGGCTAGCAGACACCTGCTTGCTAGAATATGAGCTTAGAAGCTTGAACAGACAAACCAAAAAAAGCAGTGACATCCCCTTCTTTTGTCTGTTAGCGAAAATCAGATAAGGCACATCTTCTCACGAATATTTGTGCTGTGCTGCTGGAAGTGGTTTGTTGAGCATGTCAGCAATCTGATCATGTGTGGACACATACTGTAATTTAACAAAACCTTGTTTAACTAATTGCTTTATGTTCTTATAATGAATGTCAATGTGTCTGGACCTAGAACCTGTGAAGCGTGTTTCAGAAATATAAACCACAGATTCGTTGTCTTCCATCACGGTGATTGGCTGGATCGGGCATCCAGATATCTGTGACTAAAGCATCAAACCACGTTAGAGAATTACACGCATCTGAAACACAAGCATATTCAGCTTCAGTAGATGAACAAGAAATGAAGTTCTGTTTACGCTTGCCAGTAAACAGGACACCATTTAAGAACATCATATAACCTGAAGTACTTTTACGTGACTTCTTATCACTCGCCCAATCAAAATCTGCATAACAACATAATTCTGCATAATCAGTATGTGTTGGTTCTAATAACTTCATATTTTTAGTGTGCTTTAGATATTTCAACAACTTCTTAATGCATAACCAATGAAACTGTTTTGCCTTACCTACGTGTTGTGACAAAAGATTGACATTAAGTGCAATGTCGGGTCTGGTCCAACTACTAATGTATAACAATGACCCAATTACTAAACAATAAAGTGTTTGATCTTCAAAATCAGGACTTGGTTCATATGCCAGATTATGAAAATCTGTTTGCATAGGTATGCTAGCTGTTTTAGCATCCTTCATATTGCAATGATGCAAAAGTTGTTCAATCTTATCTTCTTGTGAAAGACTAGACCCCTTCTGAGTTTTGGTAATCTGAACACCCAAATAAGTGTTAATGTAACCTAAATATTTCAATGTAAAATATTTCTGCAAAGCTTTAGCAAAATTCTCACTCATTTGCTTATTTGGACCAATATAAACAATATAATCAACATAAACAAGAATTATCTCATATATTCTTAGATCTTTTTGTGAACACATTCATCAGTTTGGACTTAATAAAGCCCATTGAATTTAGTTTGTCAGTAAGACATAAATACCACATTAAACCAGACTGTTTCAGGCCATAAAAACTTTTGTTGAGGAGCCAGGTATTCCCTTCTTGCTTCCAGAACCCTGGAGGACCTTTGACGTAAATTTCTTCATCCAGGTCAGCATTTAGATAAGCTGTTTCCACATCAAACTGGAAAACTTCTAAACCAAGAATAGTTGCAGTGGCTAAAGCAATTTTCACACTTTCAGTCCGAACTGTCGGTGAGTAAGTATTTGTGTAGTTCTCAGGATAACGTTGAGTGAAACCCTGAGCTACAAGTTTGGCCTTGTATAATGACTCACCATTTGGCTTCTTCTTAATTCTGTAGACCCACCTGGTACCAATAACTTTCTTATTTGTTGGAGGACCTTGAGTTTCTTTAGACTGTCCATTTCAGCCTGCATTGCCTCATACCATACCATTTCTCTTGCTCTGAATCAGGAAGATGCTTTATTTGTGTGAACTTGTCAGGAGACAGTGTAACATTACAAACCAACAGTAAAGGTGCTTTTGTCAATTGCCATGAATATGGTTTCGGAGGGATCCCCTTCGTGGTCCTCTCGGAATGTCTTGGAACAACTGTCCATTCTTCCATTTTGTCCTTGTCTTCTTCATAGTCGCTAGCCTCAGCATCGACGGCTTGCAAAGACGGAACATCTGGTTGAGAAGAACTACTTGATGGAACATCCACCTGAATCTTGATCATCAGGCTGCATGCATCATCTCTAGGAAAATAAACTCCAGGATCATTGGAGTGAATCCTGGACCAGTCAGCATCTTCCTCAAAATTGAAGGACTGAGAAATCACAATTACATGTCTGGAGTCAACGAATTTGCTCCATTTTGCAATGTCATCAGTACCCATGAATCTCATCCTTTTTGCTGCTGGACCTCTTTTCTTCTTTGAGCTAAGGGAATGTTCACCATAGCGTATGCACCAAAAATATGGATGTTTTTCAGAACGGGTTTATATCCATATAACTTGAAGAAAGGAGTCTGATTTATTACACTACTCCAGATGCGGTTAACAATGTAATTTGCATATTTAATAACTTCACCCCAGTATGGGAGACTGAGATTAGCATCTTCTAGGAGACATTGCATCATGGTTTGTAGAATGCCATTCCTTCGTTCTGCCACTCCATTTTCCTGAGGAACATAAGGGGCTGAGGTCTGGTGCAGAATTCCATTCTTAGGCATCCAGTCCTGAAAACGCTGAGACATGAATTCAGCACCGTGATCACTTTGAATTCTAGCAATGCGAACATTGTGTTGGGTATTGACATAAGTTGCAAAGTCTTTAAAGATCTGAAAGGTCTCTGATTTTTCTTTCATAGGAAATACAAATCCATATCTAGAATAATTATCAACAATTGTTAAGAAATATTTTTTACCACCAAGTGTTGGTGCAAATGGACCTACTATGTCAGTGTGTACCAAATCAAAAATGCATGTTGACAGGCGTGTAGCGTGTTTTGGAACAGCTGCTGCTTTGGATTTGGCTTTCTTGCAGACAGCACAATCCAAGAACACCTTACACCCTTCAGATCCAAACCTTTCACGAATTCCGGCATCTTTCTGAGAACACGAAAACTGGCATGCCCCAATCGTCTATGCCACTTATGGATACACCTGGAATGCAAAGGTTTACCTGTTAGTGAATTTTCAACATTTTTATTAGAAACCTCAGGCTTGCTTTGAGCAAACTGTTTCTTATTTTTGTTGGCTTTAGTAGCCTTTGGAGTAGCAACAGGATCTCTCTCTGGAATATCTCTCTCTGGGCCTGTGCTCTCCTTTGGATATCTTATACTTGCCTGTGCTTGCGAGTTAGACTTTGGCTTTAGGTAATAAACACCACCAATTAATATGGTTTCAGCAACAATATTACCCTCTTTAACCACATAACTTGCTTTTTCAAAATGGTGAACCTGGTACTTGGACACCCTCGACAAATGACTTTGGCTAAGCAAACTGCAGGTTGCTGTTGGTATATAATAAACATCAGGAATCAATGCATCGAGCTCTTCAATATAAACAGTTCCTTTTCCCTGACCTGAACAGGATAATTTGAAAAAGTGTACAGTTCACGCATGTCAGGTTCAGGCTCGTGCATCTCTGTGAACAGATCTCTTCTGTAGGTAACATGCACTGCTGCTCCACTGTCTAAAGTCCAGAGAAGTCATCTGTCATACTCTGGATCAGGTTGTGGATCGTTGGTTAATGCCAATGTGATGTGTGGAGCTTGTAGATCACGCCTGGGACGCGACGACCTTGTCTTCGCCTCTGCCTCTGCCTCTGGAATCTGTTCCTCTGGGCTGGTACGTGGCGGTGCTTGAGATCAGTGGGGACAATCCCAGGTGGCATGTCCCACATGATCGCAGATATAGCATCTTGGCATCCTTGGAACAAAGCCTCTTCCTTGGAAGATGCCTCGCTGGAGCTCTTGATGCAGGTGGTCCTCTCAAATGTGGCGTGGCTTGCATGAGTGCTTCTTCTTCAGTTAAAATTCTGCATACATGATCAACTGTGCACTGAGCAATAGGCACTTGATTAATCTTTGAAATGGCATCTTTCCATTCATAATTCAAAGAGTTAATAATAATGCTGATCATTTGAAATTATTTTAAATCTAATTGCTTGTCAATTTAATCTTTTAAATGTTTATTGAGTCATCTTGACAGCATACATCCAATTATAAATAAATAAATTAAATAAATAAGAAAATCATCTACAGCATAACCTTGTTCAGCAAGCTCTTTTCTCTTTCCTTTCATTTTTGTTAAATGTTCTCCAATAGTTTCACCTGGCCTTAGTCTCGAACCATGAAATTCAGTTAAGAGTAAACATGTAGATTCAATTGAAACAGGCCTGTAACATGCTTCTAATTGAGCCCAAATTTGTCGGGCAGTCGCATCAGGTGAAAAAATCATCTGCAGTTCAGTGTCCATTGACGTCAATAAAGTTGTGCATGCTTTAGTATCCAAGTCTCTCTTGTCAGGAGGCCAAGGTTGTGGTGGAGGATTAAACACCATACAGTGGGTACCTTCTCTATGAGTAAAATGCCAACCTCACTGACCCATGCCTTGTAATTTTGTCCTGGCGCTTTAATTTTGAATCACCAGTCAGTGGGGTGATAGAAATTTGCAGAGGAACATTTATAATTTGCGCTGGTTGAACAATGCCTGCTTGGCCACCAGGGGGCGCTGGAGCTGGCACTGGTGCTGGCACTGGTTGACCTGCTAAATGCATTTGTGGCTGTGCCATTGCTGGTCTAACCTGTGGCTGCATGTGGACTTGTTGCTGTTGAGCTGCTATTGGTATTTGAGCACCACCAATTTGGCCTGCTGGAGGTGCTGGCATTTGCATCTGAGGCATTTTACTAGCAGCTATATCAGGAAGCTGAGTTGATGCAATTTGGGTAGCCTCAGGAGGCATTTGCATAACTGGAGATATATTATCTTGTAAAAAAGATTTCCTCATTAACATCTCATCAAAAGATTTGTGTAGAATGTTTTTATGTTCATGTAATGCATGCATTTCGTCAGCAGATGGTGCTATAACATTAGAAAACACAGGAGTTCTTGCTGAGTCAGGATCATAAGACACTCCGTGATGTAGGCACAGCTCTCTGCTCTGATTGGTCTGACACCACACCCATGTGACCAACTTGTGGGTGGACCACTTCAAGAAGAAGGCAAGATGGAGGCTCAGGAACTTGAACCACACCCATATCTGGCTGAAGGGATAATGCAAAAGCCTTGCTTGCTTTATACTCTCTTCAAAAATTCAATTGACTCAAATAATCCTGCACAGCCTTCTGCCTAATTGTCTGCTCAGGAGTCATTGGAGAATAAAGAATTTCACCTTTCTCTTTGGGTGAAAAATGCTCAGCTGACTGTACAACTTTAGGCTTTGCTCCAAGTAATTCATAATCCTGAGCGTTTGCTTTTGCAGACTGAGTTTATATACATAGATCATCAAAAGAAGAGATTACTGACCTGATCTCTTGTTGCTCTTCCACGGCAGAAGTATGTGGGAGTGACTGCCAAATTGCAGAATCCTTAAGTATATCAGAAGGTGATAAATCATCCTCGGACAGAGTCCTCCTTTGTTTCATCTTTGCTTTCTTGTGAGGCATATTTTCAATTAATCACAAACAATCCTCAGATGTTGCGAAGTAATTGATTAGCCTTATCATCACAATGAGCAAAGAAAAACAATCCTGAAGCTTTGAAGCTTTGAAAAAACCATCCTCTGCTACCAATGTCAAGCCTTTCTCTGCTACCGTTTTCAAAGGCTTGGAAAAATCCTCTTGCCAGGGAGTAAAAAATCTTCCAAAAGATCCCTGCTAATTAGAGGTGATGGACCGTGTTCCTCTTTGCTGTCAATGATGACAAAAATGAGACCCGGAAAGTAATCTAAAACATTTTTATTTATAAAATAAAAGAAACCTACAGAGCTACATGTTTGCAACCTAAACTCCACCAAGGCATATAGAAAAAAAACAAAGGAAAATATAACGGAAGTTACAAAGGAAGTGAAGTATAAACTTTGTACACATGCACAGCGGATCAAAATATCACAAGACTTTCTTATCTTATTACTATGGAGACAAGATAACACAGTGCTGGCTAGCAGACACCTGCTTGCTAGAATATGAGCTTAGAAGCTTGAACAGACAAACCAAAAAAACGCAGTAACAAAGACAAGACAAAGATTTTAGTTAAAAATCTCACAGATACACAAAACAGAGTGTTGATGGAAATAATTGAAATGTAGATAGTCAAAGAAGTGAAGTATTTAGGAATACAGTTAACAGCAAAATGTGCAACAATTAAAGAGGATAATTATATGAAACTGATACAACAAATTAAATTAGATTTGGAGAAATGGAAAGATCTGCAATTGTCATTAACAGGAAGAATAGCTACTATAAAAATGAATATTCTATTTCAAACAATTGCAATGAAAGTGAGGGAAAATATTTTGAGGAATTAAATAAGACAATATTAAGATATATTTGGTTAGGGAAGAAAGCAAGAATAGGTTTGAAAATGCTACAAGACTCCAAAAAAGAGGGGGCTTTGGGCTGCCAGATTGGGAATTGTATTACCAGGCCTGGGTATTAACTTGGGGGAAAGAATGGATTAATTTGAGGCATAAAAGACTATTAACTTTAGAAGGGCACAACCTTCAACTAGGTTGGCATCAGTGGTGAGATTCAAATTTTTTTACTACCGGTCCTGTGGGCGTGGCTTGGTGGGCATGGCGGGGGAAGGATAATGTAAAATCTCCAGTCAGAGGTGGTATTTGCTGGTTCTCCGAACTACTCAAAATTTCCGCTACTGGTTCTCCAGAACTGGTCAGAACCTGCTGAATACCACCTCTGGTTGGCATGCTTTCCTATGGTATGGGAAGAACAAGATACACAGTTACTTTCAAAGACATTATGACAGAAATGCATTGTTATCAGTATGGCTTAAAATTAAAGAACAACACTACCTGAAACTACCAGTCTGGCTTTCCACAATGGAAGCATTGATATATCCTAATGTTGTTAATATGGAAAAAAAATGTAAGATATAAAGATGCTGTCAGGATTCCAGCAATCACTCTAATTAAATTATGATTCTCGAACCAGACTTCAAAAAACTTCAAAGGATTCATTAGAGGCGACGTACTGGCACTGCCCCCGTATGAAGCCAATTCTAGCATACGTAATTTACAGTCACCTGTGACCCTGTTTCCCCCCTCCCCCCATGGGTTTCTCATAAACCAGATTCTCCAATTGAGCACGTTCACACGCTGGGTGTCCTCATTCACGTTCTCCAATTAAATATATTCATGGGCAAAAACTCTGTTATTTTAGTTACAATCTTTTAAAGATAAGAGTTGGAATGTACTTTCGCTTTCAACTGCTGCACTGCTCTTCCATATTTCCTCCCCCCCTTTTTTATGGCAACTATTAAAACAGGCATAGGAATGTTTTATGAGTTGACAGATATTTTGAATGAAAAAGGGGAATTAAAAACCAAGCAGGAACTTAGTAGTCAAGGGATAGACATTGCATGGTGGCCACAAATGCAGATACAATCTCGATATGAGAAAGATGCTAAAATGGATGGTTTTAATAAAGAATTAACAGAATTGGACCAGATATTAACTGGAATGGATGAAAAATTAATAAAGAAAATATATTGTTATTTACCAGGTATTAAACTTGAAAGTGAGCAGGTAAAGGAGACAATGATTGTTGGATATGCAATAGAACTAGACAAATGGTAGAAACTGTGGGATATAAATGTTAAATTGACTATGTCAACTGCATATAAAGAAAATTTGTATAAAATGTTTTACAGATAGCATTTTGTGCCAACAAGATTGGCAAAAATGTATAAGGATAGATCTGGTAAATATTGGAAATGTAATCAAACACCTGGTTCATATTACCATATATGGTGGACATGTCCACAAGCTAAAAAATATTGGATGAAAATACATACCTAGTTGGAAAAAATGATAAAGCAGCGTATAGACATGAAACCAGAAATATTCTTATTGAGCATTTCTACCAGAAAAATATACTATATACTTTTTTTTTTTAAATTACATTTATATGCCCTTCTTGAGACTCAGGGCTTACAATTACAGGATACAACCCAGTGTGCTCAGCAATATTGATTTTACATGTATTAACTGCAGCTGGAATCGTATATGCTCAACAATGGAAGTGTGATGAGATCCCGACAGATGAGAATGTAATTAAGAAAATACTAGAATGTGCAGAAATGGATAGACTAATGCTTACTATTAAGGACAAAGAGGAAACTAAATACTTTTTGACATGGGACTCATTTTATCGAAGTCTAGACAATAAAAACAGAAGTTTGAAAGCAAGGGACATAAAAAGGATAAATGTTAAAATGGAAATTTGTTAAAATGGACAAACAAAATATTATTTTTACTACAGTATTAACATTATTATGATAAATGTCATTGTAAAAATTTGATTATGATTGCCTAAAAATAATTGTACCCAGAAAAAACATTGTTTGATTGAAATGGATTTTATATATTATATTAATAAAACAAATAAAACTTCCACACATGGTTGGAGAAAATGACAAAACAACATATAGACTTGAAACCGGAAATATTTTTATTGGGAATTATACCAGATATTTACAATAAAGAATTGAAATATTTGATTGTAAATGTTTTAACAGCAGCTAGAATTGTAATTGCTAAGAATTGGAAAAACGATAAAATACCTATGCAGGAGGAAGTTATTAAGAAAATAATGGATTGTGCTGAAATGAGCAAATTGACATTTGAAATTAGAGATCAAGAAGATAAACAATTTTATAAGATATGGGATTTGTTTTATCAATGGTTGGATAAAAAGACTTGGTAATGTAATAGAATATATAATTTTGTAATAGAAATTTAATAGATTGATATAAAATATAATATAGACATATATAACCATTGGATGAAAGTATAATATAAACTTTATAATAAAATTGAGAATATTCGTATAATTGATGAAATAAATAGTTTAGTCGTATATAAATAATAATTGATAAATATATAAGAATGTTTTATATTGACAATATGAGAATCTTTTTTATAAATTGTGAGTGATGACTATGAAAGGATAACACAAAGGATCCGTAACCAGCTGACACACTGTAAAATAGAAGATGGTTTTTATGTTTTTATGTTTTGTTTGTAAGTTTGTCTTAAAATAAAAACTTTAAAAAAAACAAATAAAACTTTAAAAAATGGGTACATGACAGAGAACTTTAACATAAGGAAAGGCTGAAACAAGGATGTCCTCTGTCCCCTTTGCTATTTATACTAACATTGGAAGTATTAAATAGCAACATCAGACAAGATTCAGTAATAAAAGGAATGGAAATTAAAACAGAAAAATATAAATTACAGGCATTTGCAGATGACCTGGTTTTTATTTTAGAAGAACCACAAGAAACAGGACCCAAGTTAATAAAAATAATAGAATATGGTGAACCTGCAGGATTGAAAATGAATAAAGAGAAAACTAAAATGCTAGTTAAAAATGTTACAGAGAGACAAAAAAAAGACTTGATGGAGAAGATAGATATTCAGATAGTTAAGAAAGTTAAATACCTAGGAATTCAGTTAACAGCAAGATGTACAACTATCAAAGAAGATAACTATATGGGATTGTTACAACAAATCAAATTAGACTTGGAAAAATGGAAAAACCTGCCGTTATCGATAATAGGAAGAATAGCTACAATAAAAATGAATATCCTGGCAAGACTGTTATTCTTATTCCAAACAATTCTGATAAAACTGGGAAAAATATTTGAATAACTGAATAAAATGATACTAAAATATATTTGGCAGGGGGAAAAAGCAAGAATAAGATTGAAATTGCTACAAGATACCAAACATAAAGGGGGCTTTGGGTTGCTGGATTGGGAGTTGTATTAGCAGGCCTCTGCACTTGTATGGATGAAAGAATGGATAAATCTGAGACACAAAAGATTATTGAGTTTGGAGGGACACGATCTCCAATTGGGGTGGCATGCTTTTCTATGGTATGGGAAAAATAAAATACATGGATATTTTCAAAGACACTTTGTTAGAAATGCACTGTTGCTAGTATGGGGAAAAAATCAAAGACATTATGTGAAAATACCAGTCTGGCTTTCTACGATGGAGGCACTGATACATCCAAATGTGATTAATATGGAAAAATTTGTAAGATATAAGGATATTTTGAATGACAAAGGGGAGCGCCTCCTACCAGCATCGAGGTCCAATCGCCCAGTACAGTCTCACAGGCAGGACCTCCTGGGGGTACTGTCAGCCAGACAATGTCGGTTGGCGGTTCCCCGGGGGAGGGCCTTCTCTGTGGGGGCGCCCACCCTTTGGAACCAGCTGCCCCTGGGGCTGCGTTTGGCCCCTGACCTGCGTTCCTTCCGCCGCAATCTAAAGACCTGGCTGTTTTTACAGGCCGGCCTGGATTGAGAGGGATTGGGGATTTTAAAATGGGGCGTTTTAATATTTTATAATATATTTGGATTAGATATGATTTTGAATGATGTTTTATGTATTGTATATATATTTTGTGTGAGCCTCCCCGAGTCCTCCCCGGAGATGGGGCAGCATATAAATCCAAATATAATAATAATAATAATAATAATAATAATAATAATAATAATAACAACAACAACAACAACAACTTAAAATTAAACAAGAACTGATCAAGCAAGGGATTGATCTAACATGGTGGCCACACATGCAAATACAATCAAGATATGAGAAAGTTGCAAGAATAGAGGGTTTTTATAAAGAACGAATGGAACTAGATCAGATATTACTAGGGACAGATGAAAAGTTAATAAAAATATATATAATTATCTATTGAGTATTAAAATGGAAGAAGAAAAAGTGAAGGAAACAATGATAACATGGGCCAAAATTTTTGTTTATTCAATAGAATTAGATAAAGGGCAGAAATTGTGGGATAGAAATTGTAAATTAAGAACGTCAACGGCATATAAGGAAAATCTATATAAAATGTTTTATAGGCGGCACTTACCACCAGCGATTAGCAAAGATGTTTAAAAATTTATCAGCTAAATGTTGGAAGTGTAATCAGATACCAGGTTCATCTATATATATAAAAGTGAAAAAGCACTCATGCATCATTACAAAATCTCCAGAACCGTAAAGCCTACAAACTTGAAATTTGGCACGTATGTTCCTCTTGGCTTCTAGGTGCTCACTAAGAAAAGATTTTTTGGAATGACCATCAGTGCATTGGTATTTCCTATATTATTATTAACACTCTCTGATGCTAAGGAGTTCTACTCCCCCTCCCCACCTGAAAAGAAATCTCTTCCAACTGCAGTTCAGCTAAGCCACGCCCGGGCTCCTTGCTGTCTCCTTGTTCACACAGCAAATACTGTTTCAGTTTCCAAACAGCCCTGAACTCTCTCACACACTGACAGGACGCTAGCCAGATGAATACCAATAGATGCTGGTAGGCAGTGGCACAATTTTTCCTCCTTATTTTCCTCCCCAAAAACTTGCCCGATCACAAAGTTTCATAGCAAAGCACGGGTACCCTGCTAGTTCTTAATATTAAAGAGTTGGAACTGGGCTGGATTTTTCTTCCAACAAGCCCACATAACAAAGGCATCCATGTGCATAATGGAAACAAGGGTTTGCGGGGAAACCTCTTGCTTTGTGTCTTTACATTCAATGTGCTCACGCTGCAGTTTTCAGAAAATGTTTCTGCTTCAACCAGATAAGCATTGGGATCTGGCAGACACAGCAGAAATAGTTTCCACAGAAATCCATATACAGGTTTTGTTTTTTTGCAAATCAGCTTCCCCAATTAAACATAAAACAATGCTATGGCGGGCACTTAAGTTATATGGATGCCCATGAGCATCCACTAGTTCAAATATATTTAAATAGCAGCTTTATTTTCAAGGCTTTTTCTGCTGCTTTCTTGCAATTTCTACATGTCTTCAACAGCTTTTTTTAAAAAATAATTTTTTTATTTTATTTAAAGTGTCTTCAACAGCTTTAATGAGTCTTCCACTATTAGCATAAGCATTTCGGAACTACTGTACTTTATATAATGCTTTCTGTGGTTGCATATTGCTCAGCTCAAACAGGGAATGAACTTTTGGAAACAACCACATGCAATCCCATTTCTTTTGCAGAAAGTTGCAGTTCTGAGGTGATTCAAATGCTATTGCTCCAAGATTTTTCTTGTCTGTTCATTTGGTGCCCCAGCTACATGGCGGTATATAGCCAACCTTAACTGCTCTCTGTGCCAATCAAGTACAATTGATTAGTACTTCCTTCAGAAATCACTACTGTAGGATCATCCCAGGATTGTAGGTTGGACTCTGAAGTGGCAAAAATATGTCAGAATATTCATCAACTGGAAGAGGCATGGTAACAAGGTCAGCCAAAGAATAGGCATAGCAACTAAGTCAGCCAATGAAGACTGTTTGGAAACTGAAACTGGAAGGAACCTAGGCGTGGCTCTATATTAAGCTCTGAGCTCTGAAGCTGCAAGTCTTGTCTGCAACTGCTGAATTGAAACTGAAACTATTCTCTCATCGGCTTGTGTTTTTGCCTGTAACTCTCTACCACGTTGGAAGAACCTGTATTGGTATTGTACATTTTACTCATATTTATTATGTATATAAAGAAGTTATTGAATCCTGCTGAATCAGTCATCTGTGTGTGCTTTCTGGATTGAATTTCTGCTGCAAGCTCTTAACAAAATATCAAATTGATTCTTTTATCCGAAGAAGAGAATATATCTAACCTTGTTTCTATTTTGAAATTGCTTCCCGATCTTGTGCTTGCAATGAAAAAAAAACCCTTTGATTGTGATTTTGCTAATTAGATAGTTATAGAAATGGCTTGTTGTGTGAAAGTAAACAGTTGCAGTTGTAATGTTATCTTCTACTGTGCTAGAGTTGGAAGTTGGTGCCTTTCCCTTTCCCTTGTAGGAAGTTAGCACCCACCCCTCTCCTAGAAAATTGAAATACCCTAGGAAATATTAAAAAGGCAGAATATTTCCCCTAAAAAGAGTAGAAACTCAGGAGCAGAAACTCACCTCAGAAGTAGAAGCTCACCCCCACCTTTGTTAATGGGTGGGCCATTAAGGTCTGGGCCAGAATACTTTACATAACAAAGATCTCCAGGTAAAACTATAGCAATTGCCCAAAGCCCTTTCAGTGCATCATCATCCAGAAAGGCTCAACCAAGCCTGGAACTCAGGACAGCCTACAGAGTTGCCCCTGCATGGCCCCATGGGAGTCTGACAACCATTCAGAATACAAGCTCTAATTCAAATCCCAACAAAGGTTATAAAACCCAGGCACTCTCAGCATCTCGGCCTTCTTGATCTTTTCCTTCACCTTGAAGCATGTGATCATCCTTTTCACTTTGGAGCTTCAAGTCATGTGGTCCTCCTGTCCACCATTAAACCTTCCAAACAGCCTCCATGTTTCCAGTGTCTTTTTCCCCACTTGGAACTGAACCCAGAAGGATTTTTCTTCCAACACCCTCTTTACACCATATTTTTTTCTCTCCCCCCTCCTAGTTTTCCCTTTTTTGAATTTCTCTTTGCATTTTATATTTTGATAAACCAATAAAAAAGTTTCAAAAAAAAGTTAAGTGGCAAAAATATCCAAGAAGGCAATGGGAAACAAATTTTGTACACTTGCCAAGAAAACTACAGTACAAACCTCCTTGAAGTCATCAATTGACTTGACCAAGAGTTGTTTATTAGTCATTCAGAGCTTAATTATTCTGATGACCTGCTAGAGGTAGTCCTTGATTTATGACAATTGGGACCAGAATTTCTGTTGCTAAGCATGTCATTTGTAAATTGAGGGGGTGCCTGATTTTATGACCTTTTTCACCAGGGTTGTAAAGCAAATCACTGCAGTTAAATGGTTCATGTGGTTGTTAAGTGAATGTGGCTTGCCTCATGGACTGTAGAATTGTAGGATTGTAGAAAGCCAGCTGGGAAGGTCACAAATGACAGTGACCCTGGGATGCTGCAACTGTTGTAAATGCCTACCTGTTGACCTACATTGTGATCAAGTGACTGTGTATGCTGCGATGATCCTAAGTGTTATGTATGTAGGTTTGAATGTTATTGGTTTATTTGAACTGTTCTTGTAAAATGTTAAATGGTATTGGTTTAAATAGTGCGGGAAGAAACCCTGCACTCCCATTGGCTGGCAACTACGGCTGCTGGCTATAAGAAGCAGCCGTAGCCCAGCCAACTCGGGTCCATTCGAGCTGTAGTCACTGAATAAACTCTTTACTGAAGCTCCTTGCGTTTGACTCTTCATGCAAACTTAACACTGGCGACGAAGGGGGGATTGCCCTGAAGAAGAGACAGAAGGCGAACAGAAGAGCGAGATGGCTGCGCTGAACACCCCCAGCCCGTTCGATCCGGCGGAAGACTGGGAATCGTATGCGGATCGCTTCCAGATGTACCTGGAAGGAAACGACCTCGCTGATATCCCTGAGAGACGGAAGAGGGCGGTATTTCTCACGCACTGCGGTCCGGCAGTCTTCAAGATGGCGAAGGCGTTGGCGGGAGCTGCAGAACTGAAGGTAATGGAATGGCCTGATTTGGAAAAGCTTTTAAGAGCCCATTACGCCCCACAAGTATCATGCCTCATTAAGAGACACGAGTTTTACCGTCGGGATCAAGGGGAAAGCGAGAATGTTAATGATTTCGTGGCAAGTTTAAGGGACATTGGGGGTGCTTGTGACTTTACCAACTTAGAAGAGGCCATGCATGATCGGTTTGTTCTAGGCCTCAAAGATAAGGTCTTACAAAGCAAACTGTTAATGAAACCTAAGATCACGTTTAAGGAGGCCATTGAAGAAGCTGTTTCAGCGGAAGCCACCAAGTCCTCAGCAGCGGCCATGAAAAAGATTAACAAGGCCTCAAGCCAGGCCTCAAGCCATTCTGATGTGGAAAAATCCACAACAACCCATTGCGAACAAATAGACTCTGATTCAGATTGCAGTGAGGTGGAGGAAGGGATTTTTAGACTCAGAATGGAGAAGAAAAGGAAAGACCCTGGGAGAAAGAGGCAAGAATTTTATTGCAGAGGCTGTGGGGGGCCATCCCGCACTGAATGCAAGTTCTTAGACACCATCTGCCTACATTGTGAGAAAAGGGGTCACCTAGCCAGAGTCTGCAAATCATCCAGAACTCCACCTAGTAGGAAGAAATTTCCTGAAAAGGATTTTAAGCCCAACAACTTCCTTGAAAAGATGGGGCAATTCAGAAGCAAATGGGAAGAATGAAACTCACCAAACAATCACCATTGGTCATTCTTCACCCTTGAGAAGCAGAAAAGTACACGTGAAGGTGTTCATTGAAGGAAGGCCTTGCCAAATGGAAGTGGACTCAGGCTCTTATTTATCTATGGTGTCATGGGACACTATTCACAGGCTACTTCCCAACATTCAGAAGAAACATTTCCAGAAGCAAGCACTGACTCTTAAAGACTACCAAGGGAACAAGATTCCAGTAGTTGGAGCAAGAGATTTCAACGTGCAGTTTAAAGGCCACACCAAACGTTGCCTCTGACCATCGTGGACAAGGATCGCCAAGCTTGCTGGGACTTGAGTGGTTCAATCCACTAGGCATCGAGGTGACTGGCATCAATCACGTGAGCAACTCTGAATGGGAGGAGGCCTTGAAGTCTGAGTTTCCAGAGGTCTTCAGCGAAGGACTGGGCAAGTATATGGGGACCCCTATCACTTTCAACCTAGATCCCAAGGTGCCCCAATTCGTTTAAAGCCCAGGAGGGTTCCATTTGCTTTAAAGGAAAAATTGATGCACAATTAGACAAATTAATTGCTCAAGGGGTTTTAGAGCCCACTGACCACTCCAGATGGGAAACACCCATAGTCACACCAGTCAAGGCTGATGGGTCAGTAAGAATTTGTGGAGACTATAAGGGGACACTGAACCATGCACTGCAGCAGAGCGCATATCCAGTGCCAGTTGTGCATCATCTGTTACAGTCACTTGGCAGGGATACAGTCTTTGCCAAATTGGACTTGGCCCAGGCATATCAACAACTAACAGTTGGGACTTCCGGTTGGCTGTCAGAGAGAAGGGACATGCGGGCAGAGGACTCTGCAGAGCACGAACCTTCACTTATCGCTCATGGGGCTTTATAGAGCCCAAAGGGGGCTTGGAGAGCTCCTGAAGGAGAGGGGTCCCTGGAGAGAAGCCTCAGACGGCGGTCTGCGGTGAAATCGGGGTAACCAGAACGAACGAACGGGCGGAAGATCGGGAGGCTAGTAATGGCCACCCTTAAATGCTGACAGCCGACCACTAGCGGTGACCAAGCGAATCCAAGGTACAGCTTTGCAAGATTAAATAATATCCAGCAAGCAAAAAAATAAATAAAGATAACCTAGATGCCAATAGACAATTTTGGAAATATCTGAAGGGACGATAAATAGCTCTAACTTAAAAAGCTGACTAAGCGGCAGATTCATGGCGCGGAAGAAGGGAATAGAAATGGAAGTTTAAATTGTCAGAAGGAGAAGAAGAAGAATATATAATTTAATAGGCACATACTGCTAAAATACATATACAACTTCGGGTCGGACTTTAATTTGGACTCTAATTTGAATCGAAACAAGAAATAAAGATCTGAACCTAAAGATAGCAGAGTTGACTGAAAACGGACGCTGTGGACTCTTTACAAATCAATCAACTTGTCAACCACGAAAGATTGGGAGAAATAAGATCGAAAAAGAGACAACTGAATAAAACACTTGGACTTGGATTTTACCTATTTTACCGATTTCCTTTTGACTTAATCAAGAAAGATCGTTGAACCATACAGAACTTTTACAGGAAAAACTTTTTGAAGATGCAATTAATGAGAGAGGAGGAAATAGGAGGAAGAAAAAGAAACTTCATGAGTCACGCTGTAACAAGAAGGAGCGGAACTGAAAAGTGATACATTAGATACATTAGACTTTCGGTGTTACTTTCCCTTTTCAAACTTCAACTTTGTAACTCTTAGATATTTACTTTCTCTGATCTCGCCTCTCCCCTTTCTTTTCTCTTTCCCCTTTTTTATATTTGTAAATCTGTCTCTACATATACCCTCACCCCTTGTTTCTTCTTTTTTTCTCTCTCTCTCTCTAATTATCATTATATATTTAGAAATTCTTGCTAATATTTTGCTAATATTTTTCTAATATTCTAATATTTAAATACCTACTTACTTAAAACTATTGAACTATATAATTATATAATTGATAAGTGTATTACTAGAATAGTTTATTTATTTATTTATTTATTAATTCGACTTATATGCCGCTCCCTCTCCGAAGACTCGGGGTGGCTTACAATTAAAATACAACAGTGAATAAATTAAATTAATTAAAAAGATATTAAACATTTAAGCCGAATTAACATTTAAAACCCCAATTAGATAACCCCAACCCAGGAGAGTCAGCACAACCCAGATTGTAGGAAGAGCCAGGTTTTCAAATCATGGCGAAGGAGCGAAGATCGAGCCAAACGAGCTCAAGCGGAAGAAGATTCCACAAAGTGGGAGCTGCCACAGAATAGGCCCTCTCCGGTGCGCCAAGCGACATTGTGTGCAGACGGCACCCGAGGAGACCCTGCTGTCGCCCGCAGGGCGGTTGGCATTAGATGCTGGGAGAAGCCGTTCCCGTAAATAACCTGGACCCACGCCCTGTTGGACTTTAAATGTTAATACCAAGACCTTGAATCTCACCGGAGGGCAACCGGAAGCCAATGCAGGCAGCGCGGGAGGGGTGTAACATGGGACTATCGGAAGCTCCCATCACAACCAGCGCCACATTCTGCACCAGCTGAAGCCTCCGAGTGGTACGCAAGGGCAGTCCAAGGTAGAAACATTGCAGTAGTCGGGCGGGAAATAACGAGAGCCTGAGTGACTGTGCGCAGGGCATCCCGGTCCAGGAATGGGCGTAACTGGCTTAACCAGCGGATCTGGGCAAAGGCAACCCTGGCCACGGCCCCCACCTGCTCCTCTAATTTGAGCCGTGAGTCCAGGAGGACCCCCAGATTCCGTGCCCTGTCCACGGGGGCAACACCTCCTCCCATGAGCAAAGATGGTACCTCAAACTGGACCGGGATGTCGGTATGCACAGCCACTCTGTCTTGGCCGGGTTGAGTCGAAGCATGTTCCTGTTGATTTTCTTGTTGATGTTCCTGTTCCTAGTTGATTTAGAAACAAATTATTTCTTACTGTTTAAATATTAGGAGATACAGTAGATAAGTATTGAATAAGTATAATTATATTATATATACTGAGACAATTTTGCTCACATAAAGGATAAAAGAGGGAGGAGATTGGGATACAAAGTTGATTTGAGTGAAAAGAAATAAGGGGAGAAAGTAAATTTTAACTGTTATTGTGGGAAAACCTTAAGTAAAATTTGGGAAATGACGAGTACCACCAATATCTCTAAGACCGGCACAGTTAGGAAAATGCCTACCCAATTACCAACTACTACAACGGTGCAGAGTCCCTCTGCACAAAAGACAATTGATGAAATGCTCCCTAAAGAACGTTCAAATTCCTCTACAAGGTCTATTGCTAAATATGCAAGAAATGATGGTTAAAAATCATGAGGAGATGAAAAATGAAATAGGGTCGGTTAAAACAGGTTTGAAAGACAAAATACAAAAGATAGATGAAAAATTTGAAATATTCCAACAGGAGATGAGGAAAATCAGGAAAAATATTGGAAATCGAAACAAAGGTGATTAAAGAGGAAAAAAGAGTAGATGAATTGACAGAAAAGCTAGTAAGAGAGAACAAAGAATTAGAAACTGCAATTATCCATCTTGAATCAGAAAAAGCTGCACACTATTTAAGATTTCAAAATGTAAAGGAAGAAAGGGAGAAAATCTATGGGAGGTTATCACAGATATACTAGCTGACATACTAGAGATGGAAAAAGAGGATTTAATGAAGGAAATCGATGAACTGTACAGAGTTCAAACCAATTATGCTAGGAGATGAAATCCTACATAGATCCAGGGATAATACCTTACAATACGCCGATAAAACAATAATAATACTCAAACAAACCCCTAAAAGAATAAGAGATTTGAGAAGACCCTACCAAACCAGACTTATAAAACAAAACGTTAACTTTAGATGGTTAGTCCCTGAAGGTATAATGGTCACCTGGTACGATAAGAAATATAAAATAGAGACTATAGAGAAGGCAGAGATGTTTTTCGACCAACAATTAAACAGGGAGAGGGAAGATGAAGATCGGGAGGAAGCTAGGAGAGACGAAAGGAAAAGACTAGAGACACATAAAAAGGTAAATATAACGGACAATAAAGATGACAATAACGGGAAATCAGAAATTGCAGAAGAACCCACAGACATTAGAGTTACAAGAAGTACTAAATATAGGATCCAATAAAAATATAAATTTGTCTGATTTTATATCTTGGAATATAAATGGATTAAACTCCCCTGTAAAAAGGAAAAAACTTTTTAAATACTTACAAATTCAAAAAGCGGACATTATAGCATTACAAGAAGTTCACATTACTCAAAAACAGAAACACCTATTAGAGAATAAAAAACTAGGGAATATGTTTGCAGCTTTAGACCAAAAGAAAAAAAGAGGAGTAGTACTTTATATAAAAGACAAGATCCCTGCCTCACTAATATACTCAGATAAAGATGGTAGGATACTTATGGTAGAAGTCGAACTGGGACAGACTAAATGTCTATTAGTGGTAATTTATGCACCAAATGGTCCCCAAGAATCTTTTTTCCAAAAATTATATGATAAACTTAAAGAATTACAACATCAACAACTATTTATTATAGGAGACTTCAATGCAGTCGTAAATAAATCATTAGATTACAAAGGAAATAACACTAATTTGGAAAGAAAAAAAAAACTACCAAAAATATTTTTCGACCTCATGAAAGAATTTAATATTAGTGATGTCTGGAGAGAGAGGAATACGAAGAAAAAACAGTTTACCTATTACTCCAACCGCCACATGTCCTGGTCAAGACTTGACATGATCTGGACGACTAAAAAATTAAACTCAGGAATCTCAGATATAACAATGGAACCAAACACACTGGCAGACCATAATATGATTAGGCTTAGATGGGAAGGACAGCAACAACAACCAAATAATTGGATGCTCCAGAGGTCGATCCTAAAAGATGAAATTTTTAATAAAATACTGACAAAAGAATTAGAATTTTTCTTTCAAGAAAATAACCCCCAAGACACCTCTCTTCAAAACAATTGGGATACTGCTAAAGCAGTGATGAGAGGAGTGTCCATTAAATACATGGCCAGAAAAATAGAGAGAAAAAGACAAAAGAGAATAAAACTACAGCAGGAATACAATGAATGGCATGAGAGACTGCAGGCTACCCACAGGAAACAAGTTAAACTGCAATTGGATATAATTAAACACAAAATAAACCTAATTGATAAGGAAGAACTAGCCCAGAAATTAAAGAGGACAAAGCAATATCAATTCGAAAATGCAAATAAACCAGGACGTTGGTTAGCCTCTAAACTTAAAAAACAGAATGAAAAGAGATGGGTTACTAAACTAAGAAATGAACAAGGGGATATATGCTATAAAGAAGAGGATAAAAAGCAGATTATTCAAAAATACTACAAGGATTTATATACAGAGACAAATCACGTAACGGAAGATCAAATTTTAAACTACTTAAAAAATGCGGATTTCACAGAAATTTCAGAAGAAGATAAAAAATCACTAAATCACTTTATAACCCTCCAAGAAGTTTATGAGGCTATCAATAAACAAAAAATAGATAAAGTCCCAGGCCCAGATGGCCTACCAGCAGAGATTTATAAATCACAACAAGAAACTTTAGGAAAGAAAATGGTTAAAATTTTTAATGAAGTTCTAGATAAAGCGAACTGCCCCCAATCATGGCAAGAAGCCAAAATATCCATTATTCCCAAATCAGGCTCCGACCTAACAGAACCAGGGAACTACCGACCAATCTCTCTTCTTAATGTAGATTATAAAATTTTATGACCATCCTGGCGAAAGATTAAAAAAATACTTAATAAACTCATATCCCCTGACCAAAATGGCTTTCTCCCTCAGAGACATCTAAGAAATAATATTAGAGTAACACTGGACATAGAGAATATTACGAAGATCGGAGCGCAGAACAAGCTGCATTACTATTCTTAGATGCCCAAAAGGCATTTGATAATGTGAAATGGGACTTTATTCTACAGCAAAGTAAATATTTGAATTTAGGACCTAAATTTGTAAATGTAATCAAGGCTATTTACCAAAAACAATATGCTACAATACTAATTAATGGGGGACTTACAGAAAAATTTCAAATACAAAAAGGAACGAGACAAGGCTGTCCATTGTCACCACTGTTGTTCATTATGACATTAGAGGCTTTAATTAGGACAATTAAAAAGATAGTGATGTAAAAGGATTAAAAGTAAAAAGGGAAGAATTCAAACTACAAGCATTCGCAGATGACCTTTTTATTCTAGAAGAACCTCAATCTTCAGGACCCAAACTCTTAGAAAAATTGGATGAATTTGGTTTTGTAGCAGGATTAAAAATAAATAAAAAGAAAACAAAAATGATTACCAAGAATATGACAAATAAACAGAAAGAATTACTGGCCTCAATTATGGGCATTGAAATTGTTGAAAAAATAAAATATTTAGGAATTATTATATCCCCTAGACATAGCACGCTGAAGAAAGATAATTATGATCCGCTTATTAAACAAATAAGGGAAGATCTAACAAGATGGAATAACTTAAAGTTATCCTTTATGGGTAGGATAGCCACGATTAAAATGAATATTTTACCAAAAATCTTATTTCTCTTTCAAAACGCTCCCATAAATTAAAAAATCCTTCTTTGATGAACTGAATAGATTAATATCAAATTTTATTTGGCAAAAAAAGACCAAGGGTAAAACTAAAACTATTACAAGATGCAAACGAGAGAGGGGATTTGGCTACCAGATTGGGAGTTGTATCATAGTGCTGCAATCATGACCTGGATAAAAGATTGGATAAATCATACAAATACTAGAATATTAACACTAGAAGGTTATAACCTTCAGACAGGATGGCACTTTTTTCTTGGACAGGATAGTTTAAAGGGATACAGCTACGTTCTAAAACACAAAGTTAGACAGACACTTTTACACACTTGGTTTAAAATTAAGAAACAAATGTATATTCAAACACCAATCTGGATATCAACACTAGAAGCCTTGATGCATCCACATTTACTACTCATGATAAAATTACTTATGAAGAATTGTTAGATGAAAAGGAGATTTACAAACTAGACAGCGGTTGAGTGAACAGGGAATAGAACTAGAATGGTGGGCCTATCTACAACTCCAAGCTAAACATGCAAAAGACAAAAAGGAATTGGGCATCAGCAAAACTAGGACAGAATTAGATGAAATTTTGTTAGGACCAGACCAGACGAAAATGATTAAAAAACATATCAAGTATTACTACAAACTAAATTAGAAGAAGAAACTGTAAAAGAAACAATGATACTGGATGAGAGATTTTGGTTATAACATAGTTTTGGATGATTGGCAAACTATCTGGACTAGAAATAAAAAAAATAATTTTGCAATTCCATTTAAAGAAAATCTGTATAAACTATTCTATAGATGGCGTATAACACCAACAAGATTAACTAAAATGAATAATAAGCTTTCTCCTTTTGTTGGAAGTGTAATAAGGAAAGAGGTACATATTATCACATATGGTGGAGTTGTGGAAAGGCCCAGGAATTGGAAAGAAATACATAAATGGTTAAGAGAAATTTGTGAAGTAGAGATAAATTTTAAACCAGAATTTTTTCTACTGGGAATTACCGATAAGACCTATCCGAAGGAAAATCTTTACCTAATGATCCATATTATCACAGCAGCGAGGATGGCCTTTGCACAAAACTGGAAAAATACTGAAACTCCAACGGAAGCGGAATTAACAAAGAAATTATTGAGTGAGCAGAGATGGACAAATTGACAATGGAAATTAAAAACAAGGAAGAAACAGACTATTATAAAACATGGAACAACTTCTATGGATGGTTAGACAAGAAAAGGACTCAATAGACTTTTTGAACTGGACTTAACAAATGATGGACAATGAATGATATGAGCTTGCTGTAACTTGGTTCGATTTTAATGTATGTTTTGTGTCTGATTATGTTTTGTTTACGTTTTTGCTTGGTTGTGTGTAATTATTAAATAAAATGTAAAAAAAAAAACCTTTTTCACAGAAAAAAAACAACAACAACTAACAGTTGATGATGCCACTGCAGAGGCCCAAACCATTGTGACTCATAGAGGTGCCTCAAATGTAAAAGGTTACAATTTGGAGTAAGTGTGGCACCAGGCATTTTTCAAAGTCTTATGGAAAGAATGCTTCAAGGACTGCCAGGGGTAGTGCCTTACTTTTTTTTTTTATATAAACAAATTATTCAATTTTTAACAATTTTTAAAACAGCCTTTTCAGTAGACAGCATGTTCCCCGGTAGTCACTTTGTACATGCAAATATGACAGTAGGTCTATATTCATTTAAGCATTTAACTTCACTTCTATTCCATTTTAACAGACAAAGGGTCA